>CAWUPB010000344.1:0-78087 GCA_963924115.1 Dovyalis caffra | reverse complement strand
GTTTCACATAGACCTAAGTCCAAACAAGCTCAAACCTAGCCCGACAGCTTTTCCATCAGCTTTTATCACACTCATACCGTTTCACGTATTCCAACTCTAGTTGGCTCCGTATCTTCTGACAAACTATGAAGGAAGATTTTGAGAGCCCAAATGACTTTTTTTCACCAAAATAACTCATAAGTCATGGCTTATAGCTATGAGTTTTGGTCGTTGGCCCGTTTTTGGTAGAACTAGGTCCAAACAGACTCAAACCTTGCCTTACAGCTTTTTCATCAGCTTTTATCACACCGATATCGTTTCACGTATTCCAACTCCAGCTAGCCCGTATCTCGTTGACAAACTATAAAGACCGATTTTGAGATACCAAACAATCGTTTTTCACCCAAATAACTCGTAAGTCAAGGCTTAGATCGATGAGCTTTTGTCGTTGGCCCGTTTCGCACCGAACTAGGTCCAAACTCGCTCTAACCTAGCCCTACAGTTGTTTCGTCGCTTTTATCGCTCTCATACCGTTTCACGTATTCTAAGTCCAATTGGCCCATATCTTCTTAAAAAACAATGAAGGCCGATTTCGAGGGCCCAAACTATATTCTTTCACCAAAACAACTCATAAGTCGTGGCTTATAACTATGAGTTTTGGTTGTTGGCCCGTTTCGTATAGACTCTAGGTCCAAACAAATCTCAAACCTAGCCCGATAGTTTTTCCATCAGCTTTTATCACACTCATACCGTTTCACGTATTCCAACTCTAGCTTGGCTCGTATCTTCTTGACAAACTATGAAGGCAGATTTTGAGAGCCCAAACGACGTTTTTTCACCAAAATAACTCATAAGTCATGGCTTATAGCTATGAGTTTTGGTCGTTGGCCCGTTTTCTATAGAACTAGGTCCAAACAAGTCTCAAACCTAGCCTTACAGCTTTTTCATCGCTTTTATCACACCGATATCGTTTCACGTATTCCAACTCCAAGCTAGCCCGTACCTTCTTTACAAACTATGAAGACCGATTTTGAGAGCCCAAACTACATTTTTTCACCAAAATAACACGTAAGTCACGGCTTAGCGCGATGAGCTTCTATCGTTGGCCTTTTTCGCATCGAACTAGGTCCAAACTACTCCATACCTAGCCCTGCAAGCTCTTTCGACGCTTTTATCGCTCTCATACCGTTTCACGTATTCCAAGTCCAAGTTGGCCCATATCTTCTTAAAAAACTATGATGGCCGATTTCGAGGGCCCAAACTATATTCTTTCACCAAAATAACTCATAACTCGTGGCTTATAGCTATGAGTTTTGGTTGTTGGCCCGTTTCGTATAGACCTAGGTCCAAACAAGTCTCAAACCTAGCCCGATAGTTTTTCCATCGCTTTTATCACACTCATACCGTTTCACGTATTCCAACTCTAGTTGGCTCCGTATCTTCTTGACAAACTATAAAGGCATATTTTGAGATCCCAAACTACGTTTTTTCACCAAAATCACTCGTAAGTCATGGCTTATAGCTATGAGTTTTCATCGTTGGCCCGTTTTCGGTAGAACTAGGTCCAAACAAATTCAAACCTAGCCTTACAGCTTCTTTCATCGCTTTTATCACACCGCTATCGTTTCACGTATTCCAACTCCAGCTAGCCCGTATCTCCTAGACAAACTATGAAGACCGATTTTGAGATCCCAAACAACCGTTTTTCATCAAAATAACTCGTAAGTCACGGCTTAGAGCGATGAGCTTTTGTCGTTGGCCCGTTTCGCATCGAACTAGGTCCAAACTCGCTCCAACCTAGCCCTACGTTGTTTCATCGCTTTTATCGCTCTCATACCGTTTCACGTATTCCAAGTCCAAGCTTGGCCCATATCTTCTTAAGAAACTATGAAGGCCGATTTCGAGGGCCCAAACTATATTCTTTCACCAAAGTAACTCATAAGTCGTGGCTTATAGCTATGAGTTTTGGTTGTTGGCCCGTTTCAAATAGACCTAGGTTCAAACAACTCAAACCTAGCCCGACAGCTTTTCCATCGCTTTTATCACACTCATACCGTTCCACGTATTCTAAGTCCAATTAGCACGTATCTTCTTGAAAAACTATGAAGGAAGATTTTGAGAGCCCAAACGACGTTTTTTCACCAAAATAACTCATAAGTCATGGCTTATAGCTATGAGTTTTGGTCGTTGGCTCGTTTTCGATAGAACTAGGTCCAAACAGACTCAAACCTAGCCTAACAGCTTTTTCATCAATTTTTATCACACCGATATCGTTTTACGTATTCCAACTCCAGCTAGCCCATACCTTCTTTACAAAGTATGAAGACCGATTTTGAGAGCCCAAACTATAATTTTTCACCAAAATAACACGTAAGTCACAGGCTTAGAGCGATGAGCTTTTGTCGTTGGCCCGTTTCGCATCGAAGTAGGTCCAAACTCGCTCCAACCTAACCCGACAAGTTGTTTCTTCGCTTTTATCGCTCTCATTCCGTTTCACGTATTCTAAGTCCAATTGGCCCATATCTTCTTAAAAAACTATGAAGGCCGATTTTAAGGGCCCAAACTACATTTTTTCACCAAAATAACTCATAAGTCGTGGCTTATAGCTACGAGTTTTGGTTGTTGGCCCGTTTCGCATAGACCTAAGTCCAAACAAGTTCAAACCTAGCTCGACAGCTTTTCCATCAGCTTTTATCACACTCATACCGTTTCACGTATTCCAACTCTAGTTGGCTCGTATCTTCTTGACAAACTATAAAGGTATATTTTGAGAGCCCAAACTACGTTTTTTCACCAAAATAACTCGTAAGTCATGGCTTATAGCTATGAGTTTTGGTCGTTGGCCCGTTTTCGGTAGAACTAGGTCCAAACAGACTCAAACCTAGCCTTACAGCTTTTTCATCGCTTTTATCACACCGATATCGTTTCACGTATTCCAACTCCAGCTTAGCCCGTACCTTCTTTACAAACTATGAAGACCGATTTTGAGAGCCCAAACTACATTTTTTCACCAAAATAACACGTAAGTCACGGCTTAGCGCGATGAGCTTCTGTCGTTGGCCTGTTTCGCATCGAACTAGGTCCAAACTACTCCATACCTAGCCCTACGATGCTTTCGATCAGCTTTTATCGCTCTCATACCGTTTCACGTATTCCAAGTCCAAGCTTGGCCCATATCTTCTTAAAAAACTATGATGGCCGATTTTGAGGGCCCAAACTATATTCTTTCACCAAAATAACTCATAAGTCGTGGCTTATAGCTATGAGTTTTGGTTGTTGGCCCGTTTCGTATAGACCTAGGTCCAAACAGACTCAAACCTAGCCTCGATAGTTTTTCCATCGCTTTTATCACACTCATACCGTTTCACGTATTCCAACTCTAGTTGGCCCGTATCTTCTTGACAAACTATAAAGGCATATTTTGAGATCCCAAACTACGTTTTTTCACCAAAATCACTCGTAAGTCATGGCTTATAGCTATGAGTTTTCATCGTTGGCCCGTTTTCGGTAGAACTAGGTCCAAACAAATCTCAAACCTAGCCTTACAGCTTCTTTCATCGCTTTTATCACACCGCTATCGTTTCACGTATTCCAACTCCAGCTAGCCCGTATCTCCTTGACAAACTATGAAGACCGATTTTGAGATCCCAAACAACCGTTTTTCATCAAAATAACTCGTAAGTCACGGCTTAGAGCGATGAGCTTTTGTCGTTGGCCCGTTTCGCATCGAACTAGGTCCAAACTCGCTCCAACCTAGCCCTACAGTTGTTTCATCGCTTTATCGCTCTCATACCGTTTCACGTATTCCAAGTCCAGCTTGGCCCATATCTTCTTAAGAAACTATGAAGGCCGATTTTGAGGGCCCAAACTATATTCTTTCACCAAAGTAACTCATAAGTCGTGGCTTATAGCTATGAGTTTTGGTTGTTGGCCCGTTTCGTATAGACCTAGGTTCAAACAGACTCAAACCTAGCCCGACAGCTTTTCCATCGCTTTTATCACACTCATACCGTTCCACGTATTCTAAGTCCAATTAGCACGTATCTTCTTGAAAAACTATGAAGGAAGATTTTGAGAGCCCAAACGACGTTTTTTCACCAAAATAACTCATAAGTCATGGCTTATAGCTATGAGTTTTGGTCGTTGGCCCGTTTTCGATAGAACTAGGTCCAAACAGACTCAAACCTAGCCTAACAGCTTTTTCATCAATTTTTATCACACCGATATCGTTTTACGTATTCCAACTCCAGCTTAGCCCATACCTTCTTTACAAAGTATGAAGACCGATTTTGAGAGCCCAAACTACATTTTTTCACCAAAATAACACGTAAGTCACGGCTTAGCGCGATGAGCTTCTGTCGTTGGCCCGTTTCGCATCGAACTAGGTCCAAACTGCTCCATACCTAGCCCTACAGTTGTTTCGTCAGCTTTTATCGCTCTCATACCGTTTCACGTATTCCAAGTCCAAGCTTGGCCCATATCTTCTTAAAAAACTATGAAGGCCGATTTTAAGGGCCCAAACTACATTTTTTCACCAAAATAACTCATAAGTCGTGGCTTATAGCTACGAGTTTTGGTTGTTGGCCCGTTTCACATAGACCTAAGTCCAAACAGCTTCAAACCTAGCCTCGACAGCTTTTCCATCAGCTTTTATCACACTCATACCGTTTCACGTATTCCAACTCTAATTGGCTCGTATCTTCTTGACAAACTATAAAGGTATATTTTGAGAGCCCAAACTACGTTTTTTCACCAAAATAACTCGTAAGTCATGGCTTATAGCTATGAGTTTTGGTCGTTGGCCCGTTTTCGGTAGAACTAGGTCCAAACAGACTCAAACCTAGCCTTACAGCTTTTTCATCAGCTTTTATCACACCGATATCGTTTCACGTATTCCAACTCCAGCTAGCCCGTACCTTCTTTACAAACTATGAAGACCGATTTTGAGAGCCCAAACTACATTTTTTCACCAAAATAACACGTAAGTCACGGCTTAGAGCGATGAGCTTCTGTCGTTGGCCTGTTTCGCATCGAACTAGGTCCAAACTGCTCCATACCTAGCCCTGCAAGTCTTTCGTCAGCTTTTATCGCTCTCATACCGTTTCACGTATTCCAAGTCCAATTGGCCCATATCTTCTTAAAAAACTATGATGGCCGATTTCGAGGGCCCAAACTATATTCTTTCACCAAAATAACTCATAAGTCGTGGCTTATAGCTATGAGTTTTGGTTGTTGGCCCGTTTCGTATAGACTCTAGGTCCAAACAACTCAAACCTAGCCTCGACAGCTTTTCCATCAGCTTTTATCACACTCATACCGTTTCACGTATTCCAACTCTAGTTGGCCCGTATCTTCTTGACAAACTATGAAGGAAGATTTTGAGAGCCCAAACTACGTTTTTTCACCAAAATAACTCATAAGTCATGGCTTATAGCTATGAGTTTTGGTCGTTGGCCCGTTTTCGGTAGAACTAGGTCCAAACAGACTCAAACCTAGCCTTACAGCTTTTTCATCGCTTTTATCACACCGATATCGTTTCACGTATTCCAACTCCAGCTTAGCCCGTATCTCCTTGACAAACTATGAAGATCGATTTTGAGATCCCAAACAATCGTTTTTCACCAAAATAACTCGTAAGTCAAGGCTTAGATCGATGAGCTTTTGTCGTTGGCCCGTTTCGCATCGAACTAGGTCCAAACCGCTCCAACCTAGCCCTACGTTGTTTCATCGCTTTTATCGCTCTCATACCGTTTCACGTATTCCAAGTCCAACTTGGCCCATATCTTCTAAAGAAACTATGAAGGCCGATTTTGAGGGCCCAAACTATATTCTTTCACCAAAGTAACTCATAAGTCGTGGCTTATAGCTATGAGTTTTGGTTGTTGGCCCGTTTCGTATAGACCTAGGTCCAAACGAACTCAAACCTAGCCCGACAGCTTTTCCATCAGCTTTTATCACACTCATACCGTTTCACGTATTCCAACTCTAGTTGGCCCGTATCTTCTTGACAAACTATGAAGGAAGATTTTGAGAGCCCAAACGACGTTTTTTCACCAAAATAACTCATAAGTCATGGCTTATAGCTATGAGTTTTGGTCGTTGGCCCGTTTTCGGTAGAACTAGGTCCAAACAGACTCAAACCTAGCCTTATAGCTTTTTCATCAGCTTTTATCACACCGATATCGTTTCACGTATTCAAACTCCAGCTAGCCCGTACCTTCTTTACAAAGTATGAAGACCGATTTCGAGAGCCCAAACTACATTTTTTCACCAAAATAACACGTAAGTCACAAGCTTAGAGCGATGAGCTTTTGTCGTTGGCTCGTTTCGCATCGAAGTAGGTCCAAACTCGCTCCAACCTAACCCGACAGTTGTTTCGTCGCTTTTATCGCTCTCATACCGTTTCACGTATTCTAAGTCCAATTGGCCCATATCTTCTTAAAAAACTATGAAGGCCGATTTCGAGGGCCCAAACTATATTTTTTCACCAAAATAACTCATAAGTCGTGGCTTATAGCTATGAGTTTTGGTTGTTGGCCCGTTTCGTATAGACCTAGGTCCAAACAAACCTCAAACCTAGCCTCGACAGCTTTTCCATCGCTTTTATCACACTCATACCGTTTCACGTATTCCAACTCTAGCTTGGCCCGTATCTTCTTGACAAACTATGAAGGAAGATTTTGAGAGCCCAAACGACGTTTTTTCACCAAAATAACTCATAAGTCATGGCTTATAGCTATGAGTTTTGGTCGTTGGCCCGTTTTCGGTAGAACTAGGTCCAAACAGACTCAAACCTTGCCTTACAGCTTTTTCATCGCTTTTATCACACCGATATCGTTTCACGTATTCCAACTCCAAGCTAGCCCGTATCTCGTCGACAAACTATGAAGACCGATTTTGAGATCCCAAACAATCGTTTTTCACCAAAATAACTCGTAAGTCAAGGCTTAGATCGATGAGCTTTTGTCGTTGGCCCGTTTCGCATCGAACTAGGTCCAAACCGCTCCAACCTAGCCCTACAGTTGTTTCATCGCTTTTATCGCTCTCATACCGTTTCACGTATTCCAAGTCCAAGCTTGGCCCATATCTTCTTAAGAAACTATGAAGGCCGATTTCGAGGGCCCAAACTATATTCTTTCACCAAAATAACTCATAAGTCGTGGCTTATAGCTATGAGTTTTGGTTGTTGGTCCGTTTCGTATAGACCTAGGTCCAAACAAATCTCAAACCTAGCCTCGACAGCTTTTCCATCGCTTTTATCACACTCATACCGTTTCACGTATTCCAACTCTAGTTGGCCCGTATCTTCTTGACAAACTATGAAGGAAGATTTTGAGAGCCCAAACGACGTTTTTTCACCAAAATAACTCATAAGTCATGGCTTATAGCTATGAGTTTTGGTCGTTGGCCCGTTTTCGGTAGAACTAGGTCCAAACAAGCCTCAAACCTAGCCTTACAGCTTTTTCATCAGCTTTTATCACACCGATATCGTTTCACGTATTCAAACTCCAGCTAGCCCGTACCTTCTTTACAAAGTATGAAGACCGATTTTGAGAGCCCAAACTACATTTTTTCACCAAAATAACACGTAAGTCACAGGCTTAGAGCGATGAGCTTTTGTCGTTGGCTCGTTTCGCATCGAAGTAGGTCCAAACTCGCTCCAACCTAACCCGACAGTTGTTTCGTCGCTTTTATCGCTCTCATACCGTTTCACGTATTCTAAGTCCAATTGGCCCATATCTTCTTAAAAAACTATGAAGGCCGATTTCGAGGGCCCAAACTATATTTTTTCACCAAAATAACTCATAAGTCGTGGCTTATAGCTATGAGTTTTGGTTGTTGGCCCGTTTCGTATAGACCTAGGTCCAAACAAACTCAAACCTAGCCCGACAGCTTTTCCATCGCTTTTATCACACTCATACCGTTTCACGTATTCCAACTCTAGTTGGCCCGTATCTTCTTGACAAACTATGAAGGAAGATTTTGAGAGCCCAAACGACGTTTTTTCACCAAAATAACTCATAAGTCATGGCTTATAGCTATGAGTTTTGGTCGTTGGCCCGTTTTCTGTAGAACTAGGTCCAAACAGACTCAAACCTAGCCTTACAGCTTTTTCATCGCTTTTATCACACCGATATCGTTTCACGTATTCAAACTCCAGCTAGCCCGTACCTTCTTTGACAAAGTATGAAGACCGATTTTGAGAGCCCAAACTACATTTTTTCACCAAAATAACACGTAAGTCACAGGCTTAGAGCGATGAGCTTTTGTCGTTGGCCCGTTTCGCATCGAAGTAGGTCCAAACCGCTCCAACCTAACCCGACAAGTGTTTCGTCGCTTTTATCGCTCTCATACCGTTTCACGTATTCTAAGTCCAATTGGCCCATATCTTCTTAAAAAACTATGAAGGCCGATTTTGAGGGCCCAAACTATATTTTTTCACCAAAATAACTCATAAGTCGTGGCTTATAGCTATGAGTTTTGGTTGTCGGCCCGTTTCGTATAGACTCTAGGTCCAAACAGATCTCAAACCTAGCCCGACAGCTTTTTCCATCAGCTTTTATCACACTCATACCGTTTCACGTATTCCAACTCTAGTTGGCCCGTATCTTCTTGACAAACTATGAAGGAAGATTTTGAGAGCCCAAACGACGTTTTTTCACCAAAATAACTCATAAGTCATGGCTTATAGCTATGAGTTTTGGTCGTTGGCCCGTTTTCGGTAGAACTAGGTCCAAACAGACTCAAACCTCGCCTTACAGCTTTTTCATCAGCTTTTATCACACCGATATCGTTTCACGTATTCCAACTCCAAGCTAGCCCGTATCTCGTTGACAAACTATGAAGATCGATTTTGAGATCCCAAACAATCGTTTTTCACCAAAATAACTCGTAAGTCAAGGCTTAGATCGATGAGCTTTTGTCGTTGGCCCGTTTCGCATCGAACTAGGTCCAAACTCGCTCCAACCTAGCCCTACAAGTTGTTTCATCGCTTTTATCGCTCTCATACCGTTTCACGTATTCCAAGTCCAACTTGGCCCATATCTTCTTAAGAAACTATGAAGGCCGATTTCGAGGGCCCAAACTATATTCTTTCACCAAAATAACTCATAAGTCGTGGCTTATAGCTATGAGTTTTGGTTGTCGGCCCGTTTCGTATAGACCTAGGTCCAAACAAACTCAAACCTAGCCCGACAGCTTTTCCATCGCTTTTATCACACTCATACCGTTTCACGTATTCCAACTCTAGTTGGCTCGTATCTTCTTGACAAACTATGAAGGCAGATTTTGAGAGCCCAAACGACGTTTTTTCACCAAAATAACTCATAAGTCATGGCTTATAGCTATGAGTTTTGGTCGTTGGCCCGTTTTCGTAGAACTAGGTCCAAACAACTCAAACCTAGCCTTACAGCTTTTTCATCAGCTTTTATCACACCGATATCGTTTCACGTATTCAAACTCCAGCTAGCCCGTACCTTCTTTACAAAGTATGAAGACCGATTTTGAGAGCCCAAACTACATTTTTTCACCAAAATAACACGTAAGTCACAGGCTTAGAGCGATGAGCTTTTGTCGTTGGCCCGTTTCGCATCGAAGTAGGTCCAAACCGCTCCAACCTAACCCGACAAGTGTTTCGTCGCTTTTATCGCTCTCATACCGTTTCACGTATTCTAAGTCCAATTGGCCCATATCTTCTTAAAAAACTATGAAGGCCGATTTCGAGGGCCCAAACTATATTTTTTCACCAAAATAACTCATAAGTCGTGGCTTATAGCTATGAGTTTTGGTTGTTGGCCCGTTTCGTATAGACTCTAGGTCCAAACAGATCTCAAACCTAGCCCGACAGCTTTTCCATCAGCTTTTATCACACTCATACCGTTTCACGTATTCCAACTCTAGTTGGCCCGTATCTTCTTGACAAACTATGAAGGAAGATTTTGAGAGCCCAAACGACGTTTTTTCACCAAAATAACTCATAAGTCATGGCTTATAGCTATGAGTTTTGGTCGTTGGCCCGTTTTCGGTAGAACTAGGTCCAAACAAACTTCAAACCTTGCCTTACAGCTTTTTTCATCGCTTTTATCACACCGATATCGTTTCACGTATTCCAACTCCAGCTAGCCCGTATCTCGTTGACAAACTATGAAGATCGATTTTGAGATCCCAAACAATCGTTTTTCACCAAAATAACTCGTAAGTCAAGGCTTAGATCGATGAGCTTTTGTCGTTGGCCCGTTTCGCATCGAACTAGGTCCAAACTCGCTCCAACCTAGCCCTACAGTTGTTTCATCGCTTTTATCGCTCTCATACCGTTTCACGTATTCCAAGTCCAACTTGGCCCATATCTTCTAAAGAAACTATGAAGGCCGATTTCGAGGGCCCAAACTATATTCTTTCACCAAAGTAACTCATAAGTCGTGGCTTATAGCTATGAGTTTTGGTTGTTGGCCCGTTTCGTATAGACCTAGGTCCAAACAGACTCAAACCTAGCCCGACAGCTTTTCCATCGCTTTTATCACACTCATACCGTTTCACGTATTCCAACTCTAGTTGGCCCGTATCTTCTTGACAAACTATGAAGGAAGATTTTGAGAGCCCAAACGACGTTTTTTCACCAAAATAACTCATAAGTCATGGCTTATAGCTATGAGTTTTGGTCGTTGGCCCGTTTTCGTAGAACTAGGTCCAAACAATCTCAAACCTAGCCTTACAGCTTTTTTCATCGCTTTTATCACACCGATATCGTTTCACGTATTCAAACTCCAGCTAGCCCGTACCTTCTTTACAAAGTATGAAGACCGATTTTGAGAGCCCAAACTACATTTTTTCACCAAAATAACACGTAAGTCACAAGCTTAGAGCGATGAGCTTTTGTCGTTGGCCCGTTTCGCATCGAAGTAGGTCCAAACTCGCTCCAACCTAACCCGACAGTTGTTTCGTCGCTTTTATCGCTCTCATACCGTTTCACGTATTCTAAGTCCAATTGGCCCATATCTTCTTAAAAAACTATGAAGGCCGATTTCGAGGGCCCAAACTATATTTTTTCACCAAAATAACTCATAAGTCGTGGCTTATAGCTATGAGTTTTGGTTGTTGGCCCGTTTCGTATAGACCTAGGTCCAAACAAACTCAAACCTAGCCTCGACAGCTTTTTCCATCAGCTTTTATCACACTCATACCGTTTCACGTATTCCAACTCTAGTTGGCCCGTATCTTCTTGACAAACTATGAAGGAAGATTTTGAGAGCCCAAACGACGTTTTTTCACCAAAATAACTCATAAGTCATGGCTTATAGCTATGAGTTTTGGTCGTTGGCCCGTTTTCGTAGAACTAGGTCCAAACAGACCTCAAACCTTGCCTTACAGCTTTTTCATCGCTTTTATCACACCGATATCGTTTCACGTATTCCAACTCCAGCTAGCCCGTATCTCGTTGACAAACTATGAAGATCGATTTTGAGATCCCAAACAATCGTTTTTCACCAAAATAACTCGTAAGTCAAGGCTTAGATCGATGAGCTTTTGTCGTTGGCCCGTTTCGCATCGAACTAGGTCCAAACTCGCTCCAACCTAGCCCTACAAGTTGTTTCATCGCTTTTATCGCTCTCATACCGTTTCACGTATTCCAAGTCCAAGTTGGCCCATATCTTCTTAAGAAACTATGAAGGCCGATTTCGAGGGCCCAAACTATATTCTTTCACCAAAATAACTCATAAGTCGTGGCTTATAGCTATGAGTTTTGGTTGTTGGCCCGTTTCGTATAGACCTAGGTCCAAACAAACTTCAAACCTAGCCCGACAGCTTTTCCATCGCTTTTATCACACTCATACCGTTTCACGTATTCCAACTCTAGTTGGCCCGTATCTTCTTGACAAACTATGAAGGAAGATTTTGAGAGCCCAAACGACGTTTTTTCACCAAAATAACTCATAAGTCATGGCTTATAGCTATGAGTTTTGGTCGTTGGCCCGTTTTCGGTAGAACTAGGTCCAAACAGACTCAAACCTAGCCTTACAGCTTTTTCATCGCTTTTATCACACCGATATCGTTTCACGTATTCAAACTCCAGCTTAGCCCGTACCTTCTTTACAAAGTATGAAGACCGATTTTGAGAGCCCAAACTACATTTTTTCACCAAAATAACACGTAAGTCACAGGCTTAGAGCGATGAGCTTTTGTCGTTGGCCCGTTTCGCATCGAAGTAGGTCCAAACCGCTCCAACCTAACCCGACAAGTTGTTTCGTCGCTTTTATCGCTCTCATACCGTTTCACGTATTCTAAGTCCAATTGGCCCATATCTTCTTAAAAACTATGAAGGCCGATTTCGAGGGCCCAAACTATATTTTTTCACCAAAATAACTCATAAGTCGTGGCTTATAGCTATGAGTTTTGGTTGTCGGCCCGTTTCGTATAGACTCTAGGTCCAAACAAACTTCAAACCTAGCCTCGACAGCTTTTTCCATCAGCTTTTATCACACTCATACCGTTTCACGTATTCCAACTCTAGCTTGGCCCGTATCTTCTTGACAAACTATGAAGGAAGATTTTGAGAGCCCAAACGACGTTTTTTCACCAAAATAACTCATAAGTCATGGCTTATAGCTATGAGTTTTGGTCGTTGGCCCGTTTTCGTAGAACTAGGTCCAAACAAACTTCAAACCTTGCCTTACAGCTTTTTCATCGCTTTTATCACACCGATATCGTTTCACGTATTCCAACTCCAAGCTAGCCCGTATCTCGTTGACAAACTATGAAGACCGATTTTGAGATCCCAAACAATCGTTTTTCACCAAAATAACTCGTAAGTCAAGGCTTAGATCGATGAGCTTTTGTCGTTGGCCCGTTTCGCATCGAACTAGGTCCAAACTCGCTCCAACCTAGCCCTACAGTTGTTTCGTCGCTTTATCGCTCTCATACCGTTTCACGTATTCCAAGTCCAACTTGGCCCATATCTTCTTAAGAAACTATGAAGGCCGATTTCGAGGGCCCAAACTATATTCTTTCACCAAAATAACTCATAAGTCGTGGCTTATAGCTATGAGTTTTGGTTGTTGGCCCGTTTCGTATAGACCTAGGTCCAAACAAGTCTCAAACCTAGCCTCGACAGCTTTTTCCATCAGCTTTTATCACACTCATACCGTTTCACGTATTCCAACTCTAGTTGGCCCGTATCTTCTTGACAAACTATGAAGGAAGATTTTGAGAGCCCAAACGACGTTTTTTCACCAAAATAACTCATAAGTCATGGCTTATAGCTATGAGTTTTGGTCGTTGGCCCGTTTTCGGTAGAACTAGGTCCAAACAAACCTCAAACCTAGCCTTACAGCTTTTTTCATCGCTTTTATCACACCGATATCGTTTCACGTATTCAAACTCCAGCTAGCCCGTACCTTCTTTACAAAGTATGAAGACCGATTTTGAGAGCCCAAACTACATTTTTTCACCAAAATAACACGTAAGTCACAGGCTTAGATCGATGAGCTTTTGTCGTTGGCCCGTTTCGCATCGAAGTAGGTCCAAACTCGCTCCAACCTAACCCGACAGTTGTTTCGTCGCTTTTATCGCTCTCATACCGTTTCACGTATTCTAAGTCCAATTGGCCCATATCTTCTTAAAAAACTATGAAGGCCGATTTCGAGGGCCCAAACTATATTTTTTCACCAAAATAACTCATAAGTCGTGGCTTATAGCTATGAGTTTTGGTTGTTGGCCCGTTTCGTATAGACCTAGGTCCAAACAAACTCAAACCTAGCCTCGACAGCTTTTCCATCAGCTTTTATCACACTCATACCGTTTCACGTATTCCAACTCTAGCTTGGCCCGTATCTTCTTGACAAACTATGAAGGAAGATTTTGAGAGCCCAAACGACGTTTTTTCACCAAAATAACTCATAAGTCATGGCTTATAGCTATGAGTTTTGGTCGTTGGCCCGTTTTCGTAGAACTAGGTCCAAACAAATCTCAAACCTTGCCTTACAGCTTTTTCATCGCTTTTATCACACCGATATCGTTTCACGTATTCCAACTCCAGCTAGCCCGTATCTCGTTGACAAACTATGAAGACCGATTTTGAGATCCCAAACAATCGTTTTTCACCAAAATAACTCGTAAGTCAAGGCTTAGATCGATGAGCTTTTGTCGTTGGCCCGTTTCGCATCGAACTAGGTCCAAACCGCTCCAACCTAGCCCTACAAGTGTTTCGTCGCTTTATCGCTCTCATACCGTTTCACGTATTCCAAGTCCAACTTGGCCCATATCTTCTTAAGAAACTATGAAGGCCGATTTCGAGGGCCCAAACTATATTCTTTCACCAAAATAACTCATAAGTCGTGGCTTATAGCTATGAGTTTTGGTTGTTGGCCCGTTTCGTATAGACCTAGGTCCAAACAACTCAAACCTAGCCTCGACAGCTTTTTCCATCGCTTTTATCACACTCATACCGTTTCACGTATTCCAACTCTAGTTGGCCCGTATCTTCTTGACAAACTATGAAGGAAGATTTTGAGAGCCCAAACGACGTTTTTTCACCAAAATAACTCATAAGTCATGGCTTATAGCTATGAGTTTTGGTCGTTGGCCCGTTTTCGGTAGAACTAGGTCCAAACAAACTTCAAACCTAGCCTTACAGCTTTTTCATCGCTTTTATCACACCGATATCGTTTCACGTATTCCAACTCCAAGCTAGCCCGTATCTCCTTGACAAACTTTGAAGATCGATTTTGAGATCCCAAACAATCGTTTTTCACCAAAATAACTCGTAAGTCAAGGCTTAGATCGATGAGCTTTTGTCGTTGGCCCGTTTCGCATCGAACTAGGTCCAAACTCGCTCCAACCTAGCCCTACAAGTGTTTCGTCGCTTTTATCGCTCTCATACCGTTTCACGTATTCCAAGTCCAACTTGGCCCATATCTTCTTAAGAAACTATGAAGGCCGATTTCGAGGGCCCAAACTATATTCTTTCACCAAAATAACTCATAAGTCGTGGCTTATAGCTATGAGTTTTGGTTGTCGGCCCGTTTCGTATAGACCTAGGTCCAAACAAACTCAAACCTAGCCCGACAGCTTTTCCATCGCTTTTATCACACTCATACCGTTTCACGTATTCCAACTCTAGTTGGCCCGTATCTTCTTGACAAACTATGAAGGAAGATTTTGAGAGCCCAAACGACGTTTTTTCACCAAAATAACTCATAAGTCATGGCTTATAGCTATGAGTTTTGGTCGTTGGCCCGTTTTCTGTAGAACTAGGTCCAAACAAACTTCAAACCTAGCCTTACAGCTTTTTCATCGCTTTTATCACACCGATATCGTTTCACGTATTCCAACTCCAGCTAGCCCGTATCTCCTTGACAAACTATGAAGACCGATTTTGAGATCCCAAACAATCGTTTTTCACCAAAATAACTCGTAAGTCAAGGCTTAGATCGATGAGCTTTTGTCGTTGGCCCGTTTCGCATCGAACTAGGTCCAAACTCGCTCCAACCTAGCCCTACAAGTTGTTTCGTCGCTTTTATCGCTCTCATACCGTTTCACGTATTCCAAGTCCAAGCTTGGCCCATATCTTCTTAAGAAACTATGAAGGCCGATTTCGAGGGCCCAAACTATATTCTTTCACCAAAATAACTCATAAGTCGTGGCTTATAGCTATGAGTTTTGGTTGTTGGCCCGTTTCGTATAGACCTAGGTCCAAACAGACTCAAACCTAGCCTCGACAGCTTTTTCCATCAGCTTTTATCACACTCATACCGTTTCACGTATTCCAACTCTAGTTGGCCCGTATCTTCTTGACAAACTATGAAGGAAGATTTTGAGAGCCCAAACGACGTTTTTTCACCAAAATAACTCATAAGTCATGGCTTATAGCTATGAGTTTTGGTCGTTGGCCCGTTTTCGTAGAACTAGGTCCAAACAAATCTCAAACCTAGCCTTACAGCTTTTTCATCAGCTTTTATCACACCGATATCGTTTCACGTATTCCAACTCCAAGCTTAGCCCGTATCTCCTCGACAAACTATGAAGACCGATTTCGAGATCCCAAACAATCGTTTTTCACCAAAATAACTCGTAAGTCAAGGCTTAGATCGATGAGCTTTTGTCGTTGGCCCGTTTCGCATCGAACTAGGTCCAAACTCGCTCCAACCTAGCCCTACAAGTTGTTTCGTCGCTTTTATCGCTCTCATACCGTTTCACGTATTCCAAGTCCAACTTGGCCCATATCTTCTTAAGAAACTATGAAGGCCGATTTCGAGGGCCCAAACTATATTCTTTCACCAAAATAACTCATAAGTCGTGGCTTATAGCTATGAGTTTTGGTTGTCGGTCCGTTTCGTATAGACCTAGGTCCAAACAAACTCAAACCTAGCCTCGACAAGCTTTTTCCATCAGCTTTTATCACACTCATACCGTTTCACGTATTCCAACTCTAGCTTGGCCCGTATCTTCTTGACAAACTATGAAGGAAGATTTTGAGAGCCCAAACGACGTTTTTTCACCAAAATAACTCATAAGTCATGGCTTATAGCTACGAGTTTTGGTCGTTGGCCCGTTTTCGGTAGAACTAGGTCCAAACAAACTCAAACCTAGCCTTACAGCTTTTTCATCAGCTTTTATCACACCGATATCGTTTCACGTATTCCAACTCCAGCTAGCCCGTATCTCCTCGACAAACTATGAAGACCGATTTTGAGATCCCAAACAATCGTTTTTCACCAAAATAACTCGTAAGTCAAGGCTTAGATCGATGAGCTTTTGTCGTTGGCCCGTTTCGCATCGAACTAGGTCCAAACCGCTCCAACCTAGCCCTACAAGTTGTTTCGTCGCTTTTATCGCTCTCATACCGTTTCACGTATTCCAAGTCCAAGCTTGGCCCATATCTTCTTAAAAACTATGAAGGCCGATTTCGAGGGCCCAAACTATATTCTTTCACCAAAATAACTCATAAGTCGTGGCTTATAGCTATGAGTTTTCGTTGTTGGCCCGTTTCGTATAGACCTAGGTCCAAACAAACCTCAAACCTAGCCCGACAGCTTTTTCCATCAGCTTTTATCACACTCATACCGTTTCACGTATTCCAACTCTAGTTGGCCCGTATCTTCTGACAAACTATGAAGGAAGATTTTGAGAGCCCAAACGACGTTTTTTCACCAAAATAACTCATAAGTCATGGCTTATAGCTATGAGTTTTGGTCGTTGGCCCGTTTTCGGTAGAACTAGGTCCAAACAAATCTCAAACCTAGCCTTACAGCTTTTTTCATCGCTTTTATCACACCGATATCGTTTCACGTATTCCAACTCCAAGCTAGCCCGTATCTCCTCGACAAACTATGAAGACCGATTTTGAGATCCCAAACAATCGTTTTTCACCAAAATAACTCGTAAGTCAAGGCTTAGATCGATGAGCTTTTGTCGTTGGCCCGTTTCGCATCGAACTAGGTCCAAACCGCTCCAACCTAGCCCTACAAGTTGTTTCGTCGCTTTTATCGCTCTCATACCGTTTCACGTATTCCAAGTCCAACTTGGCCCATATCTTCTTAAGAAACTATGAAGGCCGATTTCGAGGGCCCAAACTATATTCTTTCACCAAAATAACTCATAAGTCGTGGCTTATAGCTATGAGTTTTGGTTGTCGGTCCGTTTCGTATAGACCTCAGTCCAAACAAATCTCAAACCTAGCTCGACAGCTTTTCCATCAGCTTTTATCACACTCATACCGTTTCACGTATTCCAACTCTAGTTGGCCCGTATCTTCTTGACAAACTATGAAGGCAGATTTTGAGAGCCCAAACGACGTTTTTTCACCAAAATAACTCATAAGTCATGGCTTATAGCTATGAGTTTTGGTCGTTGGCCCGTTTTCGTAGAACTAGGTCCAAACAAACTCAAACCTAGCCTTACAAGCTTTTTCATCGCTTTTATCACACCGATATCGTTTCACGTATTCCAACTCCAAGCTAGCCCGTATCTCCTCGACAAACTATGAAGACCGATTTCGAGATCCCAAACAATCGTTTTTCACCAAAATAACTCGTAAGTCAAGGCTTAGATCGATGAGCTTTTGTCGTTGGCCCGTTTCGCATCGAACTAGGTCCAAACTCGCTCCAACCTAGCCCTACAAGTTGTTTCGTCGCTTTTATCGCTCTCATACCGTTTCACGTATTCCAAGTCCAAGCTTGGCCCATATCTTCTTAAAAACTATGAAGGCCGATTTCGAGGGCCCAAACTATATTCTTTCACCAAAATAACTCATAAGTCGTGGCTTATAGCTATGAGTTTTGGTTGTTGGCCCGTTTCGTATAGTACTCTAGTCCAAACAAACTCAAACCTAGCCTCGACAGCTTTTTCCATCAGCTTTTATCACACTCATACCGTTTCACGTATTCCAACTCTAGTTGGCCCGTATCTTCGACAAACTATGAAGGCAGATTTTGAGAGCCCAAACGACGTTTTTTCACCAAAATAACTCATAAGTCATGGCTTATAGCTATGAGTTTTGGTCGTTGGCCCGTTTTCGTAGAACTAGGTCCAAACAAATCTCAAACCTAGCCTTACAGCTTTTTTCATCGCTTTTATCACACCGATATCGTTTCACGTATTCCAACTCCAGCTAGCCCGTATCTCCTCGACAAACTATGAAGACCGATTTTGAGATCCCAAACAATCGTTTTTCACCAAAATAACTCGTAAGTCAAGGCTTAGATCGATGAGCTTTTGTCGTTGGCCCGTTTCGCATCGAACTAGGTCCAAACTGCTCCAACCTAGCCCTACAAGTTGTTTCGTCGCTTTTATCGCTCTCATACCGTTTCACGTATTCCAAGTCCAACTTGGCCCATATCTTCTTAAGAAACTACGAAGGCCGATTTCGAGGGCCCAAACTATATTCTTTCACCAAAATAACTCATAAGTCGTGGCTTATAGCTATGAGTTTTGGTTGTTGGCCCGTTTCGTATAGACCTAGTCCAAACAACCTCAAACCTAGCCTCGACAGCTTTTTCCATCAGCTTTTATCACACTCATACCGTTTCACGTATTCCAACTCTAGCTTGGCCCGTATCTTCTTGACAAACTATGAAGGAAGATTTCGAGAGCCCAAACGACGTTTTTTCACCAAAATAACTCATAAGTCATGGCTTATAGCTATGAGTTTTGGTCGTTGGCCCGTTTTCGTAGAACTAGGTCCAAACAAACTTCAAACCTAGCCTTACAGCTTTTTTCATCGCTTTTATCACACCGATATCGTTTCACGTATTCCAACTCCAGCTAGCCCGTATCTCCTCGACAAACTATGAAGACCGATTTTGAGATCCCAAACAATCGTTTTTCACCAAAATAACTCGTAAGTCAAGGCTTAGATCGATGAGCTTTTGTCGTTGGCCCGTTTCGCATCGAACTAGGTCCAAACCGCTCCAACCTAGCCCTACAGTTGTTTCGTCGCTTTTATCGCTCTCATACCGTTTCACGTATTCCAAGTCCAAGCTTGGCCCATATCTTCTTAAAAAACTACGAAGGCCGATTTCGAGGGCCCAAACTATATTCTTTCACCAAAATAACTCATAAGTCGTGGCTTATAGCTATGAGTTTTGGTTGTTGGCCCGTTTCGTATAGACCTAGGTCCAAACAAACTTCAAACCTAGCCTCGATAGCTTTTCCATCAGCTTTTATCACACTCATACCGTTTCACGTATTCCAACTCTAGTTGGCCCGTATCTTCTGACAAACTATGAAGGCAGATTTTGAGAGCCCAAACGACGTTTTTTCACCAAAATAACTCATAAGTCATGGCTTATAGCTACGAGTTTTGGTCGTTGGCCCGTTTTTGGTAGAACTAGGTCCAAACAGACTCAAACCTAGCCTTACAGCTTTTTCATCGCTTTTATCACACCGATATCGTTTCACGTATTCCAACTCCAGTTAGCCCGTATCTCGTCGACAAACTATGAAGACCGATTTTGAGATCCCAAACAATCGTTTTTCACCAAAATAACTCGTAAGTCAAGGCTTAGATCGATGAGCTTTTGTCGTTGGCCCGTTTCGCATCGAACTAGGTCCAAACTCGCTCCAACCTAGCCCTACGTTGTTTCGTCGCTTTTATCGCTCTCATACCGTTTCACGTATTCCAAGTCCAATTGGCCCATATCTTCTTAAAAACTATGAACGCCGATTTCGAGGGCCCAAACTATATTCTTTCACCAAAATAACTCATAAGTCGTGGCTTATAGCTATCGAGTTTTGGTTGTTGGCCCGTTTCGTATAGACCTAGGTCCAAACAAACTCAAACCTAGCCCGACAGCTTTTTCCATCAGCTTTTATCACACTCATACCGTTTCACGTATTCCAACTCTAGTTGGCCCGTATCTTCGACAAACTATGAAGGTAGATTTTGAGAGCCCAAACGATGTTTTTTCACCAAAATAACTCATAAGTCATGGCTTATAGCTATGAGTTTTGGTCGTTGGCCCGTTTCCGTAGAACTAGGTCCAAACAAACTTAAACCTAGCCTTATAGCTTTTTCATCGCTTTTATCACACCGATATCGTTTCACGTATTCCAACTCCAGCTAGCCCGTACCTTCTTTACAAACTATGAAGACCGATTTTGAGAGCCCAAAATACATTTTTTCACCAAAATAACACGTAAGTCACGGCTGAGAGTCGATGAGCTTTTATCGTTAGCCCGTTTCGCATCGAACTAGGTCCAAACTCGCTCCAACCTAGCCCTACAGTTGTTTCGTCGCTTTTATCGCTCTCATATCGTTTCACGTATTCCAAGTCCAATTGGCCCATATCTTCTTAAAAAACTATGAACGCCGATTTTGAGAGCCCAAACTATATTCTTTCACCAAAATAACTCATAAGTCGTGGCTTATACCTATGAGTTTTGGTTGTTGGCCCGATTCACATAGACCTAGGTCCAAACAGACTCAAACCTAGCCTCGACAGCTTTTCCATCGCTTTTATCACACTCATATCGTTTCACGTATTCCAACTTTAGTTGGCCCGTATCTTCTTGACAAACTATGAAGACAGATTTTGAGAGCCCAAACTACGTTTTTTCACGAAAATAACTCGTAAGTCATGGCTTATAGCTATGAGTTTTGGCCGTTGGCCCGTTTCCGTAGAACTAGGTCCAAACAAACTTCAAACCTAGCCTGACAGCTTTTCCATCGCTTTTATCACACTCATACCGTTTCACGTATTCCAACTCTAGTTGGCCCGTATCTTCTGACAAACTATGAAGGCAGATTTTGAGAGCCCAAATGACGTTTTTTCACCAAAATAACTCATAAGTCAAGGCTTATAGCGATGAGTTTTGGTCGTTGGCCCGTTTTTGGTAGAACTAGGTCCAAACAAGCTCAAACCTAGCCGTACAGCTTTTTCATCGCTTTTATCACACCGATATCGTTTCACGTATTCCAACTCCATTTAGCACGTATCTCATTGACAAACTATGAAGACCGATTTCGAGATCCCAAACAATCATTTTTCACCAAAATAACTCGTAAGTCAAGGCTTAGATCGATGAGCTTTTGTCGTTGGCCCGTTTCGCATCGAACTAGGTCCAAACCGCTCCAACCTAGCCCTATAGTGTTTCGTCGCTTTTATCGCTCTCATATCGTTTCACGTATTCCAAGTCCAAGCTTGGCCCATATCTTCTTAAAAAACTATGAACGCCGATTTCGAGGGCCCAAACTATATTCTTTCACCAAAATAACTCATAAGTCGTGGCTTATAGCTATGAGTTTTGGTTGTTGGCCCATTTCACATAGACCTAGGTCCAAACAAACTTCAAACCTAGCCTCGACAGCTTTTCCATCAGCTTTTATCACACTCATATCGTTTCACGTATTCCAACTTTAGTTGGCCCGTATCTTCTTGACAAACTATGAAGACAGATTTTGAGAGCCCAAACTACGTTTTTTCACGAAAATAACTCGTAAGTCATGGCTTATAGCTATGAGTTTTGGTCGTTGGCCCGTTTCCGTAGAACTAGGTCCAAACAGATCTCAAACCTAGCCTTACAGCTTTTTCATCGCTTTTATCACACCGATATCGTTTCACGTATTCCAACTCCAGCTAGCCCGTATCTCCTCGACAAACTATGAAGACCGATTTTGAGATCCCAAACAACCGTTTTTCACCAAAATAACTCGTAAGTCACGGCTTCGAGCGATGAGCTTTTGTCGTTGGCCCATTTCGCATCGAACTAGGTCCAAACCGCTCCCACCTAGCCCTACGAGTGTTTCATCGCTTTTATCGCTCTCATATCGTTTCACGTATTCCAAGTCCAGCTTGGCCCATATCTTCTTAAGAAACTATGAAGGCCGATTTTGAGGGCCCAAACTATATTCTTTCACCAAAATAACTCATAAGTCGTGGCTTATAGCTATGAGTTTTGGTTGTTGGCCCATTTCGTATAGACCTAGGTCCAAACAAACTCAAACCTAGCCTAACAGCTTTTCCATCAGCTTTTATCACACTCATACCGTTTCACGTATTCCAACTCTAGTTGGCCCGTATCTTCTTGACAAACTATGAAGGCAAATTTTGAGAGCCCAAACTACGTTTTTTCACCAAAATAACTCATAAGTCATGGCTTATAGCTATTAGTTTTGGTCGTTGGCCCGTTTTCGGTAGAACTAGGTCCAAACAGACTCAAACCTAGCCTTAAAGTTTTTTCATCAGCTTTTATCACACCGATATCATTTCACGTATTCCAACTCTAGTTAGCCCGTACCTTCTTTACAAACTATGAAGACCGATTTTGAGAGCCCAAACTATATTTTTTCACCAAAATAACACGTAAGTCACAGGCTTAGAGCGATGAGCTTTTGTCGTTGGCCCGTTTCGCAATCGAAGTAGGTCCAAACCGCTCCAACCTAACCCGACAAGTGTTTCGTCGCTTTTATCGCTCTCATACCGTTTCATGTATTCTAAGTCCAATTGGCACATATCTTCTTAAAAAACTATAAAGGCCGATTTTAAGGGCCCAAACTACATTTTTTCACCAAAATAACTCATAAGTCGTGGCTTATAGCTATGAGTTTTGGTTGTTGGCCCGTTTCGTATAGACCTAGGTCCAAACAGACTCAAACCTAGCTCGACAGCTTTTCCATCAGCTTTTATCACACTCATACCGTTTCACGTATTCCAACTCTAGGTGGCCCGTATCTTCTTGACAAACTATGAAGGTAAATTTTGAGAGCCCAAACTACGTTTTTTCACCAAAATAACTCGAAGTCATGGCTTATAGCTATGAGTTTTGGTCGTTGGCCCGTTTTCGGTAGAATTAGGTCCAAACAGACTTCAAACCTAGCCTTACAGCTTTTTCATCGGCTTTTATGACACCGATATCATTTCACGTATTCCAACTCTAGTTAGCCCGTATCTCATTGACAAACTTTGAAGACCGATTTTGAGATCCCAAACAATCATTTTTCACCAAAATAACTCGTAAGTCAAGGCTTAGATCGATGAGCTTTTGTCGTTGGCCCGTTTCACATCGAACGAGGTCAAAACTCGCTCCAACGTAGCTCTACAGGTGTTTCGTCGCTTTTATCGCTCTCATACCGTTTCACGTATTACAAGTCCAAGTGGCCCATATCTTCTTAAAAAACTATGAATGCCGATTTTGAGGGCCCAAACTATATTTTTTCACCAAAATAACTCATAAGTCGTGGCTTATAGCTATGAGTTTTTGTTGTTGGCCCGTTTCGGATAGACCTAGGTCCAAACAAACTTCAAACCTAGCCCGACAGCTTTTCCATCGCTTTTATCACACTCATACCGTTTCACGTATTCCAAATCTAATTGGCCCGTATCTTCGACAAACTATGAAGGCAGATTTTGAGAGCCCAAACGACGTTTTTTCACCAAAATAACTCATAAGTCATGGCTTATAGCTATGACTTTTGGTCGTTGGCCGCTTTTGGTAGAACTAGGTCCAAACAGACTCAAATCTAGCCTTACAGCTTTTTCATCAATTTTTATCACACCGATATCGTTTCACGTATTCCAACTCCAGTTAGCCCGTATCTCCTCGACAAACATTGAAGACCGATTTTGAGATCCCAAACAATCGTTTTTCACCAAAATAACTCGTAAGTCAAGGCTTAGATCGATGAGCTATTTTCGTTGGCCCGTTTCGCATCGAACTAGGTCTAAACTCGCTCCAACCTAGCCCTACGAGTGTTTCGTCGCTTTTATCGCTCTCATACCGTTTCACGTATTCCAAGTCCAACTTGGACCATATCTTCTTAAAAAACTATGAAGGCCGATTTCGAGGGCCCAAACTATATTCTTTCACCAAAATAACTCATAAGTCATGGCTTATAGCTATGACTTTTGGTCGTTGGCCGCTTTTTGGTAGAACTAGGTCCAAACAGACTCAAATCTAGCCTTACAGCTTTTTCATCAGCTTTTATCACACCGATATCGTTTCACGTATTCCAACTCCAGCTAGCCCGTATCTCCTCGACAAACTATGAAGATTGATTTTGAGATCCCAAACAACCGTTTTTCACCAAAATAACTCGTAAGTCACGGCTTAGAGCGATGTGTTTTTGTCGTTGGCCCATTTCGCATCGAACTAGGTCCAAACTCGCTCCAACCTAGCCCTACAAGTTGTTTCATCGCTTTTATCGCTCTCATACCGTTTCACGTATTCCAAGTCCAAGCTTGGCCCATATCTTCTTAAGAAACTATGAAGGCCGATTTTGAGGGCCCAAACTATATTCTTTCACCAAAATAACTCATAAGTCGTGGCTTATAGCTATGAGTTTTGGTTGTTGGCCTGTTTCGTATAGACCTAGGTCCAAACGAACTCAAACCTAGCTCGACAGCTTTTTCCATCAGCTTTTATCACACTCATACCGTTTCACGTATTCCAACTCTAGTTCGCCCGTATCTTCTTGAAAAACTATAAAGGCATATTTTGAGAGCCCAAACTACGTTTTTTCACCAAAATAACTCATAAGTCATGGCTTATAGCTATGAGTTTTAATCGTTGGCCGTTTTCGGTAGAATTAGGTCCAAACAGACTCAAACCTAGCCTTACAGCTTTTTTCATCGCTTTTATCACACCGATATCGTTTCACGTATTCCAACTCCAAGCTAGCCCGTATCTCCTCGACAAACTTTGAAGACCGATTTTGAGATCCCAAACAATCGTTTTTCACCAAAATAACTCGTAAGTCAAGGCTTAGATCGATCGAGCTTTTGTCGTTGGCCCGTTTCGCATCAAACTAGGTCCAAACTACTCCAACCTAGCCCTAAAGTGGTTTCGTCGCTTTTATCGCTCTCATACCGTTTCACGTATTCCAAGTCCAAGCTTGGACCATATCTTCTTAAAAACTATGAAGGCCGATTTCGAGGGCCCAAACTATATTCTTTCACCAAAATAACTCATAAGTCGTGGCTTATAGCTATGAGTTTTGGTTGTTGGCCCGTTTCGTATAGTACCTAAGTTCAAACAAATCTCAAACCTAGCCCGACAGCTTTTCCATCAGCTTTTATCACACTAATACCGTTTCACGTATTCCAACTCTAGTTGGCTCCGTATCTTCGACAAACTATAAAGGCATATTTTGAGAGCCCAAACTACTTTTTTCACCAAAATAACTCGTAAGTCATGGCTTATAGCAATGAGTGTTGGTCATTGGCCCGTTTTCGATAGAATTAGGTCCAAATAGCTCAAACCTAGCCTTACAGCTTTTTCATCGGCTTTTATCACACCGATATCGTTTCACGTATTCCAACTCCCGTTAGCCCGTATCTCCTCGACAAACTTTGAAGACCGATTTTGAGATCCTAAACAATCGTTTTTCACCAAAATAACTCGTAAGTCAAGGCTTAGATCGATGAGCTTTTGTCGTTGGCCCGTTACGCATCGAACTAGATCCAAACTCGCTCCAACCTAGCCCTACAAGTTGTTTCGTCGCTTTTATCGCTCTCATACCGTTTCACGTATTCCAAGTCCAAGCTTGGACCATATCTTCTTAAAAAACTATAAAGGCCGATTTCGAGGGCCCATAACTATATTCTTTCACCAAAATAACTCATAAGTCGTGGCTTATACCTATGAGTTTTGGTTGTCGGTCCGTTTCGTATAGACCTAGGTCCAAACAAACTTCAAACCTAGCCTCGACAAGCTTTTCCATCAGCTTTTATCACACTCATACCGTTTCACGTATTCCAACTCTAGCTTGGCCCGTATCTTCTTGACAAACTATGAAGGCAGATTTCGAGAGCCCAAATGACGTTTTTTCACCAAAATAACTCATAAGTCATGGCTTATAGCTATGAGTTTTGGTCGTTCGCCCGTTTTCGGTAGAACTAGGTCCAAACAAACTCAAACCTAGCCTTACAAGCTTTTTCATCGCTTTTATCACACCGATATCGTTTCACGTATTCCAACTCCAAGCTAGCCCGTATCTCGTTGACAAACTACGAAGACCGATTTCGAGATCCCAAACAATCGTTTTTCACCAAAATAACTCGTAAGTCAAGGCTTAGATCGATGAGCTTTTATCGTTGGCCCGTTTCGCATCGAACTAGGTCCAAACCGCTCCAACCTAACCCGACAGTTGTTTCTTCGCTTTTATCGCTCTCATACCGTTTCACGTATTCTCAAGTCCAATTGGCCCATATCTTCTTAAGAAACTATGAAGGCCGATTTTGAGGGCCCAAACTACATTTTTTCACCAAAATAACTCATAAGTCGTGGCTTATAGCTCTTAGTTTTGCTTGTTGGCCCGTTTCAAATAGACTCTAGGTCCAAACAAACTCAAACCTAGCCTAATAGTTTTTCCATCAGCTTTTATCACACTCATACCGTTTCACGTATTCCAACTCTAGCTTGGCCCGTATCTTCTTGACAAACTATGAAGGAAGATTTTGAGAACCCAAACGACGTTTTTTCACCAAAATAACTCATAAGTCATGGCTTATAGCTATGAGTTTTGGTCATTGGCCCGTTTTCAATAGAATTAGGTCCAAACAGACTCAAACCTAGCCTTACAGCTTTTTCATCGCTTTTATCACACCGATATCGTTTCACGTATTCCAACTCCAAGCTAGCCCGTATCTCCTCGACAAACTTTGAAGACCGATTTTGAGATCCCAAACAATCGTTTTTCACCAAAATAACTCGTAAGTCAAGGCTTAGATCGATGAGCTTTTGTCGTTGGCCCATTTCGCATCGAACTAGGTCCAAACCGCTCCAACCTAGCCCTATAGTGTTTCGTCGCTTTATCGCTCTCATACCGTTTCACGTATTCCAAGTCCAAGCTTGGACCATATCTTCTTAAAAAACTATGAAGGCCGATTTCGAGGGCCCAAACTATATTCTTTCACCAAAATAACTCATAAGTCGTGGCTTATAGCTATGAGTTTTGGTTGTTGGCCCGTTTCGTATAGTACTCTAGGTCCAAACAAACTTCAAACCTAGCCCGACAGCTTTTTCCATCAGCTTTTATCACACTCATACCGTTTCACGTATTCCAACTCTAGCTTGGCCCGTATCTTCTGACAAACTATGAAGGCAGATTTTGAGAGCCCAAATGACGTTTTTTCACCAAAATAACTCATAAGTCATGGCTTATAGCTATGAGTTTTGGTCGTTGGCCGCTTTTGGTAGAACCAGGTCCAAACAGACTCAAACCTAGCCGTACAGCTTTTTCATCGCTTTTATCACACCGATATCGTTTCACGTATTCTAACTCCATTTAGCACGTATCTCGTTGACAAACTATGAAGACCGATTTTGAGATCACAAACAATCGTTTTTCACCAAAATAACTCGTAAGTCAAGGCTTAGATCGATGAGCTTTTGTCGTTGGCCCGCTTCGCATCGAACTAGGTCCAAACCGCTCCAACCTAGCCCTACAGTTGTTTCGTCGCTTTTATCGCTCTCATATCGTTTCACGTATTCGAAGTCCAAGCTTGGCCCATATCTTCTTAAAAAACTATGAACGCCGATTTCGAGGGCCCAAACTATATTCTTTCACCAAAATAACTCATAAGTCGTGGCTCATAGCTATGAATTTTGGTTGTCGGTCCGTTTCGTATAGACTCTAGGTCCAAACAAACTCAAACCTAGCCTCGACAGCTTTTTCCATCGCTTTTATCACACTTATACCGTTTCACGTATTTCAACTCTAGTTGGCCCATATCTTCTTGACAAACTATGAAGGCAGATTTTGAGAGCCCAAACGACGTTTTTTCACCAAAATAACACATAAGTCATGGCTTATAGCTATGAGTTTTGGTCGTTGGCCCGTTTTCGGTAGAACTAGGTCCAAACAGACCTTAAACCTAGCCTTATAGTTTTTTCATCGCTTTTATCACACCGATATCGTTTCACGTATTCGCAACTCCAAGCTAGCCCGTACCTTCTTTACAAACTATGAAAACCGATTTTGAGAGAGCAAAATACATTTTTTCACCAAAATAACACGTAAGTCACGGCTGAGAGCGATGAGCTTTTGTCGTTAGCCCGTTTCGCATCGAACTAGGTCCAAACTCGCTCCAACCTAGCCCTACAGGTGTTTCGTCGCTTTTATCGCTCTCATATCGTTTCACGTATTCCAAGTCCAAGCTTGGACCATATCTTCTTAAAAAACTATGAACGCCGATTTTGAGGGCCCAAACTATATTCTTTCACCAAAATAACTCATAAGTCGTGGCTTATAGCTATGAGTTTTGGTTGTTGGCCCATTTCACATAGACCTAGGTCCAAACAAATCTCAAACCTAGCCTCGACAGCTTTTCCATCGCTTTTATCACACTCATATCGTTTCACGTATTCCAACTTTAGTTGGCCCGTATCTTCTTGACAAACTATGATGACAGATTTTGAGAGCCCAAACTACGTTTTTTCACGAAAATAACTCGAAGTCATGGCTTATAGCTATGAGTTTTGGCCGTTGGCCCGTTTCCGTAGAATTAGGTCCAAACAAACTCAAACCTAGCCTTACAGCTTTTTCATCGCTTTTATCACACCGATATCGTTTCACGTATTCCAACTCCAGCTAGCCCGTATCTCCTCGACAAACTATGAAGATTGATTTTGAGATCCCAAACAACCGTTTTTCACCAAAATAACTCGTAAGTCACGGCTTAGAGCGATGTGTTTTTGTCGTTGGCCCATTTCCATCGAACTAGGTCCAAACCGCTCCAACCTAGCCCTACAGTTGTTTCATCGCTTTATCGCTCTCATACCGTTTCACGTATTCCAAGTCCAAGCTTGGCCCATATCTTCTTAAGAAACTATGAAGGCCGATTTCGAGGTCCCAAACTATATTCTTTCACCAAAATAACTCATAAGTCGTGGCTTATAGCTATGAGTTTTGGTTGTTGGCCCGTTTCGTATAGACCTAGGTCCAAACAGACTCAAACCTAGCCTCGACAGCTTTTTCCATCGCTTTTATCACACTCATACCGTTTCACGTATTCCAACTCTAGCTTGGCCCGTATCTTCTTGACAAACTATGAAGGCAAATTTTGAGAGCCCAAACTACGTTTTTTCACCAAAATAACTCATAAGTCATGGCTTATAGCTATGAGTTTTGGTCGTTGGCCCGTTTTCGGTAGAACTAGGTCCAAACAAATCTCAAACCTAGCCTTACAGCTTTTTCATCGCTTTTATCACACCGATATCATTTCACGTATTCCAACTCTAGTTAGCCCGTACCTTCTTTACAAACTATGAAGACCGATTTTGAGAGCCCAAACTATATTTTTTCACAAAATAACACGTAAGTCACGGCTTAGAGCGATGAGCTATTGTCGTTGGCCCGTTTCGCATCGAAGTAGGTCCAAACTCGCTCCAACCTAACCCGACAAGTTGTTTCGTCGCTTTATCGCTCTCATACCGTTTCACGTATTCTAAGTCCAATTGGCACATATCTTCTTAAAAAACTATAAAGGCCGATTTTAAGGGCCCAAACTACATTTTTTCACCAAAATAACTCATAAGTCGTGGCTTATAGCTATGAGTTTTGGTTGTTGGTCCGTTTCGTATAGACTTAGGTCCAAACAAACTCAAACCTAGCCTCGACAGCTTTTTCCATCGCTTTTATCACACTCATACCGTTTCACGTATTCCCACTCTAGTTGGCCTCGTATCTTCTTGACAAACTATAAAGGCATATTTTGAGAGCCCAAACTACGTTTTTTCACCAAAATAACTCAGAAGTCATGGCTTATAGATATGAGTTTTGGTCGTTGGCCCGTTTTTGGTAGAATTAGGTCCAAACAAACTTCAAACCTAGCCTTACAGCTTTTTCATCAATTTTTATTACACCGATCTCGTTTCACGTATTCCAACTCTAGTTAGCCCGTATCTCATCGACAAACTTTGAAGACCGATTTTGAGATCCCAAACAATCATTTTTCACCAAAATAACTCGTAAGTCAAGGCTTAGATCGATGAGCTTTTGTCGTTGGCCCGTTTCGCATCGAACTAGGTCCAAACCGCTCCAACCTAGCCCTACGAGTGTTTCGTCCGCTTTTATCGCTCTCATACCGTTTCACGTATTCCAAGTCCAACTTGGCCCATAACTTCTTAAAAACTATGAAGGCCGATTTCGAGGGCCCAAACTATATTCTTTCACCAAAATAACTCATAAGTCGTGGCTTATAGCTATGAGTTTTGGTTGTTGGCCCGTTTCGTATAGACCTAGGTCCAAACAAACTTCAAACCTAGCCTCGACAGCTTTTCCATCAGCTTTTATCACACTCATACCGTTTCACGTATTCCAAATCTAAATGGCCCGTATCTTCTTGACAAACTATGAAGGCAGATTTTGAGAGCCAAACGACGTTTTTTCACCAAAATAACTCATAAGTCATGGCTTATAGCTATGAGTTTTGGTCGTTGGCCCGTTTTCGTAGAACTAGGTCCAAACAAACTCAAACCTAGCCTTACAGCTTTTTCATCGCTTTTATCACACCGATATCATTTCACGTATTCCAACTCCATTTAGCCCGTATCTCCTCGACAAACTATGAAGACCGATTTCGAGATCCCAAACAATCGTTTTTCACCAAAATAACTCGTAAGTCAAGGCTTAGATCGATGAGCTTTTGTCGTTGGCCCGTTTCGCATCGAACTAGGTCCAAACTCGCTCCAACCTAGCCCTACAGTTGTTTCGTCGCTTTTATCGCTCTCATACCGTTTCACGTATTCCAAGTCCAAGCTTGGCCCATATCTTCTTAAAAACTATGAAGGCCGATTTCGAGGGCCCAAACTATATTCTTTCACCAAAATAACTCATAAGTCGTGGCTTATAGCTATGAGTTTTGGTTGTTGGTCCGTTTCGTATAGACCTAGGTCCAAACAAACTTCAAACCTAGCTCGACAGCTTTTCCATCAGCTTTTATCACACTCATACCGTTTCACGTATTCCAAATCTAAATGGCCCGTATCTTCTTGACAAACTATGAAGGCAGCATTTTGAGAGCCCAAACGACGTTTTTTCACCAAAATAACTCATAAGTCATGGCTTATAGCTATGAGTTTTGGTCGTTGGCCCGTTTTCGTAGAACTAGGTCCAAACAAATCTCAAACCTAGCCTTACAGCTTTTTCATCGCTTTTATCACACCGATATCATTTCACGTATTCCAACTCCAGCTAGCCCGTATCTCCTCGACAAACTATGAAGACCGATTTTGAGATCCCAAACAATCGTTTTTCACCAAAATAACTCGTAAGTCAAGGCTTAGATCGATGAGCTTTTGTCGTTGGCCCGTTTCGCATCGAACTAGGTCCAAACTCGCTCCAACCTAGCCCTACAGTTGTTTCGTCCGCTTTTATCGCTCTCATACCGTTTCACGTATTCCAAGTCCAAGCTTGGCCCATATCTTCTTAAAAACTATGAAGGCCGATTTTGAGGGCCCAAACTATATTCTTTCACCAAAATAACTCATAAGTCGTGGCTTATAGCTATGAGTTTTGGTTGTTGGCCCGTTTCGTATAGACCTAGGTCCAAACAAATCTCAAACCTAGCATCGACAGCTTTTTCCATCGCTTTTATCACACTCATACCTTTTCACGTATTCCAACTCTAGTTGACCCGTATCTTCTTGACAAACTATGAAGGAAGATTTTGAGAGCCCAAACTACGTTTTTTCACCAAAATAACTCGTAAGTCATGGCTTATAGCTATGAGTTTTGGTCGTTGGCCCGTTTCCGTAGAACTAGGTCCAAACAAACTCAAACCTAGCCTTACAGCTTTTTTCATCGCTTTTATCACACCGATATCGTTTCACGTATTCCAACTCCAGCTAGCCCGTATCTCCTTGACAAACTATGAAGACCGATTTTGAGATCCCAAACAACCGTTTTTCACCAAAATAACTCGTAAGTCACGGCTAGAGCGATGAGCTTTTGTCGTTGGCCCGTTTCGCATCGAAGTAGGTCCAAACCGCTCCAACCTAACCCGACAGTTGTTTCGTCGCTTTTATCGCTCTCATACCGTTTCACGTATTCTAAGTCCAATTAGCCCATATCTTCTTAAAAACTATGAAGGCTGATTTTGAGGGCCCAAACTACATTTTTTCACCAAAATAACTCATAAGTCGTGGCTTATAGCTATGAGTTTTGGTTGTTGGCCCGTTTCGTATAGACCTAGGTCCAAACAAGTCTCAAACCTAGCATCGACAGCTTTTCCATCGCTTTTATCACACTCATACCGTTTCACGTATTCCAACTCTAGTTGGCCTCGTATCTTCTTGACAAACTATAAAGGCATATTTTGAGAGCCCAAACTACGTTTTTTCACCAAAATAACTCAGAAGTCATGGCTTATAGCTATGAGTTTTGGTCGTTGGCCCGTTTTCGTAGAATTAGGTCCAAACAGACCTCAAACCTAGCCTTACAGCTTTTTCATCAGCTTTTATCACACCGATATCGTTTCACGTATTCCAACTCCAGCTAGCCCGTATCTCCTTAACAAACTTTGAAGACCGATTTTGAGATCCCAAACAATCGTTTTTCACCAAAATAACTCGTAAGTCAAGGCTTAGATCGATGAGCTTTTGTCGTTGGCCCGTTTCGCATCGAACTAGGTCCAAACCGCTCCAACCTAGCCCTACAATGTTTCGTCGCTTTTATCGCTCTCATACCGTTTCACGTATTCCAAGTCCAAGCTTGGACTATATCTTCTTAAAAAACTATGAAGGCCGATTTTGAGGGCCCAAACTATATTCTTTCACCAAAATAACTCATAAGTCGTGGCTTATAGCTATGAGTTTTGGTTGTTGGCCCGTTTCGTATAGACTTAGGTCCAAACAAACTTCAAACCTAGCCTCGACAGCTTTTCCATCAGCTTTTATCACACTCATACCGTTTCACGTATTCCAACTCTAGTTGGCCCGTATCTTCGTGACAAACTATGAAGGCAGATTTTGAGAGCCCAAACGACGTTTTTTCAACAAAATAACTCATAAGTCATGGCTTATAGCTATGAGTTTTGGTCGTTGGCCCGTTTTCGTAGAACTAGGTCCAAACAAACTCAAACCTAGCCTTACAGCTTTTTCATCGCTTTTATCACACCGATATCGTTTCACGTATTCCTACTCCAGCTAGCCCGTATCTCCTCGACAAACTTTGAAGACCGATTTTTAGATCCCAAACAATCATTTTTCACCAAAATAACTCGTAAGTCAAGGCTTAGATCGATGAGCTTTTGTCGTTGGCCCGTTTCGCATCGAACTAGGTCCAAACTCGCTCCAACCTAGCCCTACAGTTGTTTCGTAAGTTTTTATCGCTTTCATACCGTTTCACGTATTCCAAGTCCAAGCTTGGCCCATATCTTCTTAAAAAACTATGAAGGCCGATTTTGAGGGCCCAAACTATATTCTTTCACCAAAATAACTCATAAGTCGTGGCTTATAGCTATGAGTTTTGGTTGTTAGCCCGTTTCGTATAGTACCTAGGTCCAAACAAACTCAAACCTAGCCTCGACAGCTTTTCCATCAGCTTTTATCACACTCATACCGTTTCACGTATTCCAACTCTAGTTGGCCCGTATCTTCTTGACAAACTATGAAGGAAGATTTTGAGAGCCCAAACGACGTTTTTTCACCAAAATAACTCATAAGTCATGGCTTATAGCTATGAGTTTTGGTCGTTGGCCCGTTTTCGGTAGAATTAGGTCCAAACAAACTTCAAACCTAGCCTTACAGCTTTTTCATCAGCTTTTATCACACCGATATCGTTTCACGTATTCCAACTCCAAGCTAGCCCGTATCTCTTCGACAAACTATGAAGACCGATTTTGACATCTCAAACAATCGTTTTTCACCAAAATAACTCGTAAGTCAAGGCTTAGATCGATGAGCTTTTGTCGTTGGCCCGTTTCGCATCGAACTAGGTCCAAACTCGCTCCAACCTAGCCCTACAAGTTGTTTCGTCGCTTTTATCGCTCTCATACCGTTTCACGTATTCCAAGTCCACGTTGGCCCATATCGTCTTAAAAAACTATGAACGCCGATTTTGAGGGCCCAAACTATATTCTTTCACCAAAATAACTCATAAGTCGTGGCTTATAGCTATGAGTTTTGGTTGTTGGCCCGTTTCGTATATACCTAGGTCCAAACAAATCTCAAACCTAGCCTCGACAGCTTTTTCCATCAGCTTTTATCACACTCATACCGTTTCACGTATTCCAAATCTAAATGGCCCGTATCTTCTGACAAACTATGAAGGCAGCATTTTGAGAGCCCAAACGACGTTTTTTCACCAAAATAACTCATAAGTCATGGCTTATAGCTATGAGTTTTGGTCGTTGGCCCGTTTTCGTAGAACTAGGTCCAAACAGACTCAAACCTAGCCTTTACAGTTTTTTCATCGCTTTTATCATACCGATATCATTTCACGTATTCCAACTCCAGCTAGCCCGTATCTCCTCGACAAACTATGAAGACCGATTTTGAGATCCCAAACAATCGTTTTTCACCAAAATAACTCGTAAGTCAAGGCTTAGATCGATGAGCTTTTGTCGTTGGCCCGTTTCGCATCGAACTAGGTCCAAACCGCTCCAACCTAGCCCTACAGTTGTTTCGTCGCTTTTATCGCTCTCATACCGTTTCACGTATTCCAAGTCCAACTTGGACCATATCTTCTTAAAAACTATGAAGGCCGATTTTGAGGGCCCAAACTATATTCTTTCACCAAAATAACTCATAATTCGTGGCTTATAGCTATGAGTTTTTGTTGTTGGCCCGTTTCGTATAGACCTAGGTCCAAACAAACTTCAAACCTAGCCCGACAGCTTTTTCCATCAGCTTTTATCACACTCATACCGTTTCACGTATTCCAAATCTAAATGGCCCGTATCTTCTTGACAAACTATGAAGGCAGCATTTTGAGAGCCAAACGACGTTTTTTCACCAAAATAACTCATAAGTCATGGCTTATAGCTATGAGTTTTGGTCGTTGGCCCGTTTTCGGTAGAACTAGGTCCAAACAAATCTCAAACCTAGCCTTACAGTGTTTTTCATCGCTTTTATCACACCGATATCATTACACGTATTCCAACTCCAAGCTAGCCCGTATCTCCTCGACAAACTATGAAGACCGATTTTGACATCTCAAACAATCGTTTTTCAACAAAATAACTCGTAAGTCAAGGCTTAGATCGATGAGCTTTTGTCGTTGGCCCGTTTCGCATCGAACTAGGTCCAAACCGCTCCAACCTAGCCCTACAAGTTGTTTCGTCGCTTTTATCGCTCTCATACCGTTTCACGTATTCCAAGTCCAAGCTTGGACCATATCTTCTTAAAAACTATGAAGGCCGATTTTGAGGGCCCAAACTATATTCTTTCACCAAAATAACTCATAAGTCGTGGCTTATTGCTATGAGTTTTGGTTGTTGGCCCGTTTCGTATAGACCTAGGTCCAAACAAACTCAAACCTAGCCTCGACAGCTTTTTCCATCGCTTTTATCACACTCATACCGTTTCACGTATTCCAAATCTAAATGGCCCGTATCTTCTGACAAACTATGAAGGCAGCATTTTGATAGCCCAAACGACGTTTTTTCACCAAAATAACTCATAAGTCATGGCTTATAGCTATGAGTTTTGGTCGTTGGCCCGTTTTCGGTAGAACTAGGTCCAAACAGACTCAAACCTAGCCTTACAGTTTTTTCATCGGCTTTTATCACACCGATATCATTACACGTATTCCAACTCCAGCTAGCCCGTATCTCCTCGACAAACTATGAAGACCGATTTTGACATCTCAAACAATCGTTTTTCAACAAAATAACTCGTAAGTCAAGGCTTAGATCGATGAGCTTTTGTCGTTGGCCCGTTTCGCATCGAACTAGGTCCAAACCGCTCCAACCTAGCCCTACAAGTTGTTTCGTCGCTTTTATCGCTCTCATACCGTTTCACGTATTCCAAGTCCAAGCTTGGACCATATCTTCTTAAAAACTATGAAGGCCGATTTCGAGGGCCCAAACTATATTCTTTCACCAAAATAACTCATAAGTCGTGGCTTATAGCTATGAGTTTTGGTTGTTGGCCCGTTTCGTATAGACCTAGGTCCAAACAAACTTCAAACCTAGCATCGACAGCTTTTTCCATCAGCTTTTATCACACTCATACCTTTTCACGTATTCCAACTCTAGTTGACCCGTATCTTCGACAAACTATGAAGGAAGATTTTGAGAGCCCAAACTACGTTTTTTCACGAAAATAACTCGAAGTCATGGCTTATAGCTATAAGTTTTGGTCGTTGGCCCGTTTCCGTAGAATTAGGTCCAAACAAGTCTCAAACCTAGCCTTACAAGCTTTTTCATCAGCTTTTATCACACCGATATCGTTTCACGTATTCCAACTCCAGCTAGCCCGTATCTCCTCGACAAACTATGAAGATTGATTTTGAGATCCCAAACAACCGTTTTTCACCAAAATAACTCGTAAGTCACGGCTTAGAGCGATGTGCTTTTGTCGTTGGCCCATTTCGCATCGAACTAGGTCCAAACTCGCTCCAACCTAGCCCTACGTTGTTTCATCGCTTTTATCGCTCTCATACCGTTTCACGTATTCCAAGTCCAGCTTGGCCCATATCTTCTTAAGAAACTATGAAGGCCGATTTCGAGGTCCCAAACTATATTCTTTCACCAAAATAACTCATAAGTCGTGGCTTATAGCTATGAGTTTTGGTTGTTGGCCCGTTTCGTATAGACCTAGGTCCAAACAGACTCAAACCTAGCCTCGACAGCTTTTCCATCAGCTTTTATCACACTCATACCGTTTCACGTATTCCAACTCTAGTTGGCCCGTATCTTCTTGACAAACTATGAAGGCAAATTTTGAGAGCCCAAACTACGTTTTTTCACCAAAATAACTCATAAGTCATGGCTTATAGCTATGAGTTTTGGTCGTTGGCCCGTTTTCGTAGAACTAGGTCCAAACAAATCTCAAACCTAGCCTTACAGCTTTTTTCATCGCTTTTATCACACCGATATCATTTCACGTATTCCAACTCTAGTTAGCCCGTACCTTCTTTACAAACTATGAAGACCGATTTTGAGAGCCCAAACTATATTTTTTCACCAAAATAACACGTAAGTCACGGCTTAGAGCGATGAGCTATTGTCGTTGGCCCGTTTCGCATCGAAGTAGGTCCAAACTCGCTCCAACCTAACCCGACAGTTGTTTCGTCGCTTTTATCGCTCTCATACCGTTTCACGTATTCTAAGTCCAATTGGCACATATCTTCTTAAAAACTATAAAGGCCGATTTTAAGGGCCCAAACTACATTTTTTCACCAAAATAACTCATAAGTCGTGGCTTATAGCTATGAGTTTTGGTTGTTGGCCCGTTTCGTATAGACTTAGGTCCAAACGAACTCAAACCTAGCCTCGACAGCTTTTTCCATCAGCTTTTATCACACTCATACCGTTTCACGTATTCCCACTCTAGTTGGCCTCGTATCTTCGACAAACTATAAAGGCATATTTTGAGAGCCCAAACTACGTTTTTTCACCAAAATAACTAAGAAGTCATGGCTTATAGATATGAGTTTTGGTCGTTGGCCCGTTTTCGGTAGAATTAGGTCCAAACAGACTCAAACCTAGCCTTACAGCTTTTTCATCAATTTTTATCACACCGATCTCGTTTCACGTATTCCAACTCTAGTTAGCCCGTATCTCATCGACAAACTTTGAAGACCGATTTTGAGATCCCAAACAATCATTTTTCACCAAAATAACTCGTAAGTCAAGGCTTAGATCGATGAGCTTTTGTCGTTGGCCCGTTTCGCATCGAACGAGGTCCAAACCGCTCCAACGTAGCCCTACAGTTGTTTCGTCGCTTTTATCGCTCTCATACCGTTTCACGTATTACAAGTCCAGATTGGCCCATATCTTCTTAAAAAACTATGAATGCCGATTTTGAGGGCCCAAACTATATTTTTTCACCAAAATAACTCATAAGTCGTGGCTTATAGCTATGAGTTTTGGTTGTTGGCCCGTTTCGTATAGACCTAGGTCCAAACGAACTTCAAACCTAGCCTCGACAGCTTTTTCCATCAGCTTTTATCACACTCATACCGTTTCACGTATTCCAAATCTAAATGGCCCGTATCTTCTTGACAAACTATGAAGGCAGATTTTGAGAGCCAAACGACGTTTTTTCACCAAAATAACTCATAAGTCATGGCTTATAGCTATGAGTTTTGGTCGTTGGCCCGTTTTCGGTAGAACTAGGTCCAAACAGATCTCAAACCTAGCCTTACAGGTTTTTCATCGCTTTTATCACACCGATATCATTTCACGTATTCCAACTCCATTTAGCCCGTATCTCCTCGACAAACTATGAAGACCGATTTTGAGATCCCAAACAATCGTTTTTCACCAAAATAACTCGTAAGTCAAGGCTTAGATCGATGAGCTTTTGTCGTTGGCCCGTTTCGCATCGAACTAGGTCTAAACTCGCTCCAACCTAGCCCTACAAGTGTTTCGTCGCTTTTATCGCTCTCATACCGTTTCACGTATTCCAAGTCCAAGCTTGGACCATATCTTCTTAAAAAACTATGAAGGCCGATTTTGAGGGCCCAAACTATATTCTTTCACCAAAATAACTCATAAGTCGTGGCTTATAGCTATGAGTTTTTGTTGTTGGCCCGTTTCGTATAGACCTAGGTCCAAACAAACTTCAAACCTAGCCCGACAGCTTTTCCATCGCTTTTATCACACTCATACCGTTTCACGTATTCCAAATCTAAATGGCCCGTATCTTCTTGACAAACTATGAAGGCAGATTTTGAGAGCCAAACGACGTTTTTTCACCAAAATAACTCATAAGTCATGGCTTATAGCTATGAGTTTTGGTCGTTGGCCCGTTTTCGGTAGAACTAGGTCCAAACAGACTTCAAACCTAGCCTTACAGTGTTTTTCATCGCTTTTATCACACCGATATCATTTCACGTATTCCAACTCCAGCTAGCCCGTATCTCCTCGACAAACTATGAAGACCGATTTTGAGATCCCAAACAATCGTTTTTCACCAAAATAACTCGTAAGTCAAGGCTTAGATCGATGAGCTTTTGTCGTTGGCCCGTTTCGCATCGAACTAGGTCCAAACTCGCTCCAACCTAGCCCTACAGTTGTTTCGTCGCTTTTATCGCTCTCATACCGTTTCACGTATTCCAAGTCCAAGCTTGGACCATAACTTCTTAAAAACTATGAAGGCCGATTTTGAGGGCCCAAACTATATTCTTTCACCAAAATAACTCATAAGTCGTGGCTTATTGCTATGAGTTTTGGTTGTTGGTCCGTTTCGTATAGACCTAGGTCCAAACAAACTCAAACCTAGCATGACAGCTTTTCCATCGGCTTTTATCACACTCATACCTTTTCACATATTCCAACTCTAGTTGACCCGTATCTTCTTGACAAACTATGAAGGAAGATTTTGAGAGCCCAAACTACGTTTTTTCACGAAAATAACTCGAAGTCATGGCTTATAGCTATAAGTTTTGGTCGTTGGCCCGTTTCCGTAGAACTAGGTCCAAACAGACTCAAACCTAGCCTTACAGCTTTTTTCATCAGCTTTTATCACACCGATATCGTTTCACGTATTCCAACTCCAGCTTAGCCCGTATCTCCTCGACAAACTATGAAGACCGATTTTGAGATCCCAAACAACCGTTTTTCACCAAAATAACTCGTAAGTCACGGCTTAGAGCGATGAGCTTTTGTCGTTGGCCCGTTTCGCATCGAAGTAGGTCCAAACCGCTCCAACCTAACCCGACAGTTGTTTCGTCGCTTTTATCGCTCTCATACCGTTTCACGTATTCTAAGTCCAATTAGCACATATCTTCTTAAAAAACTATAAAGGCTAATTTTGAGGGCCCAAACTACATTTTTTCACCAAAATAACTCATAAGTCGTGGCTTATAGCTATGAGTTTTGGTTGTTGGCCCGTTTCGCATAGACCTAGGTCCAAACAGTCTCAAACCTAGCATGACAGCTTTTCCATCGGCGTTTATCACACTCATACCGTTTCACGTATTCCAACTCTAGTTGGCTCGTATCTTCTTGACAAACTATAAAGGCATATTTTGAGAGCCCAAACTACGTTTTTTCACCAAAATAACTCAGAAGTCATGGCTTATAGATATGAGTTTTGGTCGTTGGCCCGTTTTCGGTAGAATTAGGTCCAAACAGACTCAAACCTAGCCTTACAGCTTTTTCATCAGCTTTTATCACACCGATATCGTTTCACGTATTCCAACTCCAGCTAGCCCGTATCTCCTTAACAAACTTTGAAGACCGATTTTGAGATCCCAAACAATCGTTTTTCACCAAAATAACTCGTAAGTCAAGGCTTAGATCGATGAGCTTTTGTCGTTGGCCCGTTTCGCATCGAACTAGGTTTAAACCGCTCCAACCTAGCCCTACAATGTTTCGTCAGCTTTTATCGCTCTCATACCGTTTCACGTATTCCAAGTCCAAGCTTGGACTATATCTTCTTAAAAAACTATGAAGGCCGATTTTGAGGGCCCAAACTATATTCTTTCACCAAAATAACTCATAAGTCGTGGCTTATAGCTATGAGTTTTGGTTGTTGGCCCGTTTCGTATAGACTTAGGTCCAAACAGACTTCAAACCTAGCCTCGACAGCTTTTCCATCGCTTTTATCACACTCATACCGTTTCACGTATTCCAACTCTAGTTGGCTCGTATCTTCGGGACAAACTATGAAGGCAAGATTTTGAGAGCCCAAACGACGTTTTTTCAACAAAATAACTCATAAGTCATGGCTTATAGCTATGAGTTTTGGTCGTTGGCCCGTTTTCGGTAGAACTAGGTCCAAACAAACTCAAACCTAGCCTTATAGTTTTTTCATCGCTTTTATCACACTCGATATCGTTTCACGTATTCCTACTCCAGCTAGCCCGTATCTCCTCGACAAACTTTGAAGACCGATTTTTAGATCCCAAACAATCGTTTTTCACCAAAATAACTCGTAAGTCAAGGCTTAGATCGATGAGCTTTTGTCGTTGGCCCGTTTCGCATCGAACTAGGTCCAAACCGCTCTAACCTAGCCCTACAGTTGTTTCGTAAGTTTTTATCGCTTTCATACCGTTTCACGTATTCCAAGTCCAACTTGGCCCATATCTTCTTAAAAAACTATGAAGGCCGATTTTGAGGGCCCAAACTATATTCTTTCACCAAAATAACTCATAAGTCGTGGCTTATAGCTATGAGTTTTGGTTGTTAGCCCGTTTCGTATAGACCTAGGTCCAAACAGACTCAAACCTAGCCTCGACAGCTTTTCCATCGCTTTTATCACACTCATACCGTTTCACGTATTCCAACTCTAGTTGGCCCGTATCTTCTTGACAAACTATGAAGGAAGATTTTGAGAGCCCAAACGACGTTTTTTCACCAAAATAACTCATAAGTCATGGCTTATAGCTATGAGTTTTGGTCGTTGGCCCGTTTTCGGTAGAATTAGGTCCAAACAGACTCAAACCTAGCCTTACAGCTTTTTCATCGCTTTTATCACACCGATATCGTTTCACGTATTCCAACTCCAGCTTAGCCCGTATCTCCTCGACAAACTATGAAGACCGATTTTGACATCTCAAACAATCGTTTTTCACCAAAATAACTCGTAAGTCAAGCCTTAGATCGATGAGCTTTTGTCGTTGGCCCATTTCGCATCGAACTAGGTCCAAACTCGCTCCAACCTAGCCCTACAGGTGTTTCGTCGCTTTTATCGCTCTCATACCGTTTCACGTATTCCAAGTCCCGTTGGCCCATATCGTCTTAAAAAACTATGAACGCCGATTTTGAGGGCCCAAACTATATTCTTTCACCAAAATAACTCATAAGTCGTGGCTTATAGCTATGAGTTTTGGTTGTTGGCCCGTTTCGTATATACCTAGGTCCAAACAGACTCAAACCTAGCCTCGACAGCTTTTCCATCAGCTTTTATCACACTCATACCGTTTCACGTATTCCAAATCTAAATGGCCCGTATCTTCTTGACAAACTATGAAGGCAGCATTTTGAGAGCCAAACGACGTTTTTTCACCAAAATAACTCATAAGTCATGGCTTATAGCTATGAGTTTTGGTCGTTGGCCCGTTTTCGTAGAACTAGGTCCAAACAGACTCAAACCTAGCCTTACAGTGTTTTTCATCGCTTTTATCACACCGATATCGTTTCACGTATTCCAACTCCAGCTAGCCCGTATCTCCTCGACAAACTATGAAGACCGATTTTGAGATCCCAAACAATCGTTTTTCACCAAAATAACTCGTAAGTCAAGGCTTAGATCGATGAGCTTTTGTCGTTGGCCAATTTCGCATCGAACTAGGTCCAAACTCGCTCCAACCTAGCCCTACGTTGTTTCGTCGCTTTTATCGCTCTCATACCGTTTCACGTATTCCAAGTCCAGTTGGCCCATATCTTCTTAAAAAACTATGAACGCCGATTTTGAGGGCCCAAACTATATTCTTTCACCAAAATAACTCATAAGTCGTGGCTTATAGCTATGAGTTTTGGTTGTTGGCCCGTTTCGTATATACCTAGGTCCAAACAAACTTCAAACCTAGCCCGACAGCTTTTTCCATCAGCTTTTATCACACTCATACCGTTTCACGTATTCCAAATCTAAATGGCCCGTATCTTCTTGACAAACTATGAAGGCAGATTTTGAGAGCCAAACGACGTTTTTTCACCAAAATAACTCATAAGTCATGGCTTATAGCTATGAGTTTTGGTCGTTGGCCCGTTTTCGTAGAACTAGGTCCAAACAAATCTCAAACCTAGCCTTACAGTGTTTTTCATCGCTTTTATCATACCGATATCATTTCACGTATTCCAACTCCAAGCTAGCCCGTATCTCCTCGACAAACTATGAAGACCGATTTTGAGATCCCAAACAATCGTTTTTCACCAAAATAACTCGTAAGTCAAGGCTTAGATCGATGAGCTTTTGTCGTTGGCCCGTTTCGCATCGAACTAGGTCCAAACTCGCTCCAACCTAGCCCTACAGTTGTTTCGTCGCTTTTATCGCTCTCATACCGTTTCACGTATTCCAAGTCCAAGCTTGGACCATATCTTCTTAAAAAACTATGAAGGCCGATTTTGAGGGCCCAAACTATATTCTTTCACCAAAATAACTCATAAGTCGTGGCTTATAGCTATGAGTTTTTGTTGTTGGCCCGTTTCGTATAGACCTAGGTCCAAACAGATCTCAAACCTAGCTCCGACAGCTTTTCCATCAGCTTTTATCACACTCATACCGTTTCACGTATTCCAAATCTAAATGGCCCGTATCTTCTTGACAAACTATGAAGGCAGATTTTGAGAGCCAAAACGACGTTTTTTCACCAAAATAACTCATAAGTCATGGCTTATAGCTATGAGTTTTGGTCGTTGGCCCGTTTTCGGTAGAACTAGGTCCAAACAGACTCAAACCTAGCCTTATAGTTTTTTCATCGCTTTTATCACACCGATATCGTTTCACGTATTCCAACTCCAGTTAGCCCGTATCTCCTTAACAAACTTTGAAGACCGATTTTGAGATCCCAAACAATCGTTTTTCACCAAAATAACTCGTAAGTCAAGGCTTAGATCGATGAGCTTTTGTCGTTGGCCCGTTTCGCATCGAACTAGGTCCAAACTCGCTCCAACCTAGCCCTACAAGTTGTTTCGTAAGTTTTTATCGCTTTCATACCGTTTCACGTATTCCAAGTCCAAGCTTGGCCCATATCTTCTTAAAAACTATGAAGGCCGATTTTGAGGGCCCAAACTATATTCTTTCACCAAAATAACTCATAAGTCGTGGCTTATAGCTATGAGTTTTGGTTGTTGGCCCGTTTCGGATAGACCTAGGTCCAAACAAACTTCAAACCTAGCATGACAGCTTTTTCCATCAGCTTTTATCACACTCATACCTTTTCACGTATTCCAACTCTAGTTGACCCGTATCTTCTTGACAAACTATGAAGGAAGATTTTGAGAGCCCAAACTACGTTTTTTCACGAAAATAACTCGAAGTCATGGCTTATAGCTATAAGTTTTGGTCGTTGGCCCGTTTCCGTAGAATTAGGTCCAAACAGACTCAAACCTAGCCTTACAGCTTTTTTCATCAGCTTTTATCACACCGATATCGTTTCACGTATTCCAACTCCAAGCTAGCCCGTATCTCCTCGACAAACTATGAAGACCGATTTTGAGATCCCAAACAACCGTTTTTCACCAAAATAACTCGTAAGTCACGGCTTAGAGCGATGAGCTTTTGTCGTTGACCCGTTTCGCATCGAAGTAGGTCCAAACTCGCTCCAACCTAACCCGACGATGTTTCGTCGCTTTTATCGCTCTCATACCGTTTCACGTATTCTAAGTCCAATTGGCACATATCTTCTTAAAAACTACGAAGGCCGATTTTGAGGGCCCAAACTACATTTTTTCACCAAAATAACTCATAAGTCGTGGCTTATAGCTATGAGTTTTGGTTGTTGGCCCGTTTCGCATAGACCTAGGTCCAAACAGACTCAAACCTAGCCTCGACAGCTTTTCCATCGCTGTTTATCACACTCATACCGTTTCACGTATTCCAACTCTAGTTGGCCCGTATCTTCGACAAACTATGAAGGATGATTTTGAGAGCCCAAACTGACGTTTTTTCACCAAAATAACTCATAAGTCATGGCTTATAGCTATGAGTTTTGGTCGTTGGCCCGTTTCGGTAGAATTAGGTCCAAACAAACTCAAACCTAGCCTTACAGCTTTTTCATCAGCTTTTATCACACCGATATCGTTTCACGTATTCCAACTCCAGCTAGCCCGTATCTCCTCGATAAACTTTGAAGACCGATTTCGAGATCCCAAACAATCGTTTTTCACCAAAATAACTCGTAAGTCAAGGCTTAGATCGATGAGCTTTTGTCGTTGGCCCGTTTCGCATCGAACTAGGTTTAAACTCGCTCCAACCTAGCCCTACAATGTTTCGTCGCTTTTATCGCTCTCATACCGTTTCACGTATTCCAAGTCCAGCTTGGACTATATCTTCTTAAAAAACTATGAAGGCCGATTTTAAGGGCCCAAACTATATTCTTTCACCAAAATAACTCATAAGTCGTGGCTTATAGCTATGAGTTTTGGTTGTTGGCCCGTTTCGTATAGACTCTAGGTCCAAACAAACTTAAACCTAGCCTCGACAGCTTTTCCATCAGCTTTTATCACACTCATACCGTTTCACGTATTCCAACTCTAGTTGGCTCGTATCTTCTGGACAAACTATGAAGGCAGATTTTGAGAGCCAAAACGATGTTTTTTCACCAAAATAACTCATAAGTCATGGCTTATAGCTATGAGTTTTGGTCGTTGGCCCGTTTTCGGTAGAACTAGGTCCAAACAGACTCAAACCTAGCCTTACAGCTTTTTCATCAGCTTTTATCACACCGATATCGTTTCACGTATTCCTACTCCAAGCTAGCTCCGTATCTCCTTGATAAACTTTGAAGACCGATTTTGAGATCCCAAACAATCGTTTTTCACCAAAATAACTCGTAAGTCAAGGCTTAGATCGATGAGCTTTTGTCGTTGGCCCGTTTCGCATCGAACTAGGTCCAAACCGCTCCAACCTAGCCCTACGTTGTTTCGTCGCTTTTATCGCTTTCATACCGTTTCACGTATTCCAAGTCCAAGCTTGGCCCATATCTTCTTAAAAACTATGAAGGCCGATTTCGAGGGCCCAAACTATATTCTTTCACCAAAATAACTCATAAGTCGTGGCTTATAGCTATGAGTTTTGGTTGTTAGCCCGTTTCGTATAGACCTAGGTCCAAACAAACTCAAACCTAGCCCGACAGCTTTTTCCATCAGCTTTTATCACACTCATACCGTTTCACGTATTCCAACTCTAGTTGGCCCGTATCTTCTTGACAAACTATGAAGGATGATTTTGAGAGCCCAAACGACGTTTTTTCACCAAAATAACTCATAAGTCATGGCTTATAGCTATGAGTTTTGGTCGTTGGCCCGTTTCGGTAGAATTAGGTCCAAACAGTCTCAAACCTAGCCTTACAGCTTTTTCATCGCTTTTATCACACCGATATCGTTTCACGTATTCCAACTCCAGCTAGCCCGTATCTCCTCGACAAACTATGAAGACCGATTTTGACATCTCAAACAATCGTTTTTCACCAAAATAACTCGTAAGTCAAGGCTTAGATCGATGAGCTTTTGTCGTTGGCCAATTTCGCATCGAACTAGGTCCAAACTCGCTCCAACCTAGCCCTACAGTTGTTTCGTCGCTTTTATCGCTCTCATACCGTTTCACGTATTCCAAGTCCAGTTGGCCCATATCGTCTTAAAAAACTATGAACGTTGATTTTGAGGGCCCAAACTATATTCTTTCACCAAAATAACTCATAAGTCGTGGCTTATAGCTATGAGTTTTGGTTGTTGGCCCGTTTCGTATATACCTAGGTCCAAACAGACTCAAACCTAGCCCGACAGCTTTTCCATCAGCTTTTATCACACTCATACCGTTTCACGTATTCCTACTCTAGTTGGCCCGTATCTTCTTGACAAACTATAAAGGCATATTTTGAGAGCCCAAAATACGTTTTTTCACCAAAATAACTCGAAGTCATGGCTTATAGCTATGAGTTTTGCTCGTTGGCCCGTTTTCGTAGAATTAGGTCCAAACAACTCAAACCTAGCCTTACAGCTTTTTTCATCAGCTTTTATCACACCGATATCGTTTCACGTATTCCAACTCCAAGCTAGCCCGTATTTCCTTGACAAACTTTGAAGACCGATTTTGAGATCCCAAACAATCGTTTTTCACCAAAATAACTCGTAAGTCAAGGCTTAGATCGATGAGCTTTTATCGTTGGCCCATTTCGCATCGAACTAAGTCCAAACCGCTCCAACCTAGCCCTACAGTTGTTTCGTCGCTTTTATCGCTCTCATACCGTTTCACGTATTCCAAGTCCAAGCTTGGCCCATATCTTCTTAAAAACTATGAAGGCCGATTTTGAGGGCCCAAACTATATTGTTTCACCAAAATAACTCATAAGTCGTGGCTTATAGCTATGAGTTTTGGTTGTTGGCCCGTTTCGTATATGACCTAGGTCCAAACAGACTCAAACCTAGCCTCGACAGCTTTTCCATCAGCTTTTATCACACTCATACCGTTTCACGTATTCCTACTCTAGTTGGTCCGTATCTTCTTGACAAACTATAAAGGCATATTTTGAGAGCCCAAAGTACGTTTTTTCACCAAAATAACTCGAAGTCATGGCTTATAGCTATGAGTTTTGGTCGTTGGCCCGTTTTCGGTAGAATTAGGTCCAAACAAGCCTAAAACCTAGCCTTACAGCTTTTTTCATCAGCTTTTATCACACTAATATCGTTTCACGTATTCCAACTCCAAGCTAGCCCGTATCTCCTCGACAAACTTTGAAGACTAATTTTGAGATCCCAAACAATCGTTTTTCACCAAAATAACTCGTAAGTCAAGGCTTAGATCGATGAGCTTTTGTCGTTGGCCCGTTTCGCATCGAACTAGGTCCAAACTCGCTCCAACCTAGCCCTACAGTTGTTTCGTCGCTTTTATCGCTCTCATACCGTTTCACGTATTCCAAGTCTAGTTGGACTATATCTTCTTAAAAACTATGAAGGCCGATTTCGAGGGCCCAAACTATATTCTTTCACCAAAATAACTCATAAGTCGTGGCTGATAGCTATGAGTTTTGGTTGTTGGCCCGTTTCGGATAGATCTAGGTCCAAACAGACTCAAACCTAGCTCGACAGCTTTTCCATCAGCTTTTATCACACTCATACCGTTTCACGTATTCCAACTCTAGTTGGCCCGTATCTTCTGACAAACTATGAAGGCAGATTTTGAGAGCCCAAACGACGTTTTTTCACCAAAATAACTCATAAGTCATGGCTTATAGCTATGAGTTTTGGTCGTTGGCCCGTTTTCGGTAGAACTAGGTCCAAACAGACTCAAACCTAGCCTTACAGCTTTTTCATCGCTTTTATCACACCGATATCGTTTCACGTATTCCAACTCCAGCTAGCCCGTATCTCCTCGACAAACTATGAAGACCGATTTTGAGATCCCAAACAATCGTTTTTCACCAAAATAACTCGTAAGTCAAGGCTTAGATCGATGAGCTTTTGTCGTTGGCCCGTTTCGCATCGAACTAGGTCCAAACCGCTCCAACCTAGCCCTACAAGTTGTTTCGTCGCTTTTATCGCTCTCATACCATTTCACGTATTCCAAGTCTAAGTTGGACTATATCTTCTTAAAAAACTATGAAGGCTGATTTTGAGGGCCCAAACTATATTCTTTCACCAAAATAACTCATAAGTCGTGGCTGATAGCTATGAGTTTTGGTTGTTGGCCCGTTTCGTATAGATCTAGGTCCAAACAAACTTCAAACCTAGCTCGACAGCTTTTCCATCGCTTTTATCACACTCATACCGTTTCACGTATTCCAACTCTAGTTGGCCCGTATCTTCTTGACAAACTATGAAGGCAGATTTTGAGAGCCCAAACGACGTTTTTTCACCAAAATAACTCATAAGTCATGGCTTATAGCTATGAGTTTTGGTCGTTGGTCCGTTTTCGTGGAACTAGGTCCAAACAAGCCTCAAACCTAGCCTTACAGCTTTTTCATCGCTTTTATCACACCGATATCGTTTCACGTATTCTAACTCCAAGTTAGCCCGTATCTCCTCGACAAACTATGAAGACCGATTTTGAGATCCCAAACAATCGTTTTTCACCAAAATAACTCGTAAGTCAAGCCTTAGATCGATGAGCTTTTGTCGTTGGCCCGTTTCGCATCGAACTAGGTCCAAACTCGCTCCAACCTAGCCCTACGGTGTTTCGTCAATTTTTATCGCTCTCATACCGTTTCACGTATTCCAAGTCCAAATTGGACCATATCTTCTTAAAAAACTATGAATGCCGATTTTGAGGGCCCAAACTATATTCTTTCACCAAAATAACTCATAAGTCGTGGCTTATTGCTATGAGTTTTGGTTGTTGGCCCGTTTCGTATAGACCTAGGTCCAAACAGACTCAAACCTAGCATGACGAGCTTTTCCATCAGCTTTTATCACACTCATACCTTTTCACGTATTCCAACTCTAGTTGACCCGTATCTTCTTGACAAACTATGAAGGAAGATTTTGAGAGCCCAAACTACGTTTTTTCACGAAAATAACTCGAAGTCATGGCTTATAGCTATAAGTTTTGGCCGTTGGCCCGTTTCCGATAGAACTAGGTCCAAACAGACTTCAAACCTAGCCTTACAGCTTTTTCATCAGCTTTTATCACACCGATATCGTTTCACGTATTCCAACTCCAGCTAGCCCGTATCTCCTCGACAAACTACGAAGACCGATTTTGAGATCCCAAACAACCGTTTTTCACCAAAATAACTCGTAAGTCACGGCTTAGAGCGATGAGCTTTTGTCGTTGGCCCGTTTCGCATCGAAGTAGGTCCAAACTACTCCAACCTAACCCGACAGTTGTTTCGTCGCTTTTATCGCTCTCAAACCGTTTCACGTATTCTAAGTCCAATTGGCACATATCTTCTTAAAAACTATGAAGGCCGATTTTAAGGGCCCAAACTACATTTTTTCACGAAAATAACTCATAAGTCGTGGCTTATAGCTATGAGTTTTGGTTGTTGGCCCGTTTCGTATAGACCTAGGTCCAAACAGCTCTCAAACCTAGCTCGACAGCTTTTCCATCGCTGTTTATCACACTCATACCGTTTCACGTATTCCAACTCTAGTTGGCCTATATCTTCTTGACAAACTATAAAGGCATATTTTGATGAGCCCAAACTACGTTTTTTCACCAAAATAACTAAGAAGTCATGGCTTATAGATATGAGTTTTGGTCGTTGGTCCGTTTTCGGTAGAATTAGGTCCAAACAGACTTAAACCTAGCCTTACAGCTTTTCCATCGCTTTTATCACACCGATATCGTTTCACGTATTCCAACTCCAGCTAGCCCGTATCTCCTCGACAAACTATGAAGATCGATTTTGAGATCCCAAACAATCGTTTTTCACCAAAATAACTCGTAAGTCAAGGCTTAGATCGATGAGCTTTTGTCGTTGGCCCGTTTCGCATCGAACTAGGTCCAAACCGCTCCAACCTAGCCCTACAAGTGTTTCGTCGCTTTTATCGCTCTCATACCATTTCACGTATTCCAAGTCTAGTTGGACTATATCTTCTTAAAAAACTATGAAGGCCGATTTTGAGGGCCCAAACTATATTCTTTCACCAAAATAACTCATAAGTCGTGGCTTATAGCTATGAGTTTTGGTTGTTGCCCGTTTCGTATAGACCTAGGTCCAAACGAACTCAAACCTAGCCCGACAGCTTTTCCATCGGCTTTTATCACACTCATACCGTTTCACGTATTCCAACTCTAGTTGGCCCGTATCTTCTTGACAAACTATGAAGGCAGATTTTGAGAGCCCAAACGACGTTTTTTCACCAAAATAACTCATAAGTCATGGCTTATAGCTATGAGTTTTGGTCGTTGGCCCGTTTTCGGTAGAACTAGGTCCAAACAAGTCTCAAACCTAGCCTTACAGCTTTTTCATCGCTTTTATCATACCGATATTGTTTCACGTATTCCAACTCCAGTTAGCCCGTATCTCCTCGACAAACTATGAAGATTGATTTTGAGATCCTAAACAATCGTTTTTCACCAAAATAACTCGTAAGTCAAGGCTTAGATCGATGAGCTTTTGTCATTGGCCCGTTTCGTATCGAACTAGGTCCAAACCGCTCCAACCTAGCCCTACAAGTGTTTCGTCGGCTTTATCGCTCTCATACCGTTTCACGTATTCCAAGTCCAAGTTGGCCCATATCTTCTTAAAAAACTATGAACGCCGATTTTGAGGGCCGAAACTATATTCTTTCACCAAAATAACTCATAAGTCGTGGCTTACAGCTATGAGTTTTGATTGTTGGCCCGTTTCGGATAGACCTAGGTCCAAACGACTCAAACCTAGCCCGACAGCTTTTCCATCGGCTTTTATCACACTCATATCGTTTCACGTATTCCTACTCTAGTTGGCCCGTATCTTCTTGACAAACTATGAAGGAAGATTTTAAGAGCCCAAACGACGTTTTTTCACTAAAATAACTCATAAGTCATGGCTTATAGCTATGAGTTTTGGTCGTTGGCCCGTTTTCGGTAGAATTAGGTCCAAACAGACTAAAACCTAGGGCACATATCTTCTTAAAAAACTATGAAGGCTGATTTTAAGGGCCCAAACTACATTTTTTCACCAAAATAACTCATAAGTCGTGGCTTATAGCTATGAGTTTTGGTTGTTGGCCCGTTTAAGATAGACTTAGGTCCAAACGTACTCAAATCTAGCTCGACAGCTTTTCCATCGCTTTTATCACACCCATACCGTTTCACGTATTCCTACTCTAGTTGGTCCGTATCTTCTTGACAAACTATAAAGGCATATTTTGAGAGCCCAAAGTACGTTTTTTCACCAAAATAACTCGAAGTCATGGCTTATAGCTATGAGTTTTGGTCGTTGGCCCGTTTTCGGTAGAATTAGGTCCAAACAGACTAAAACCTAGCCTTACAGCTTTTTCATCGGCTTTTATCACACTAATATCGTTTCACGTATTCCAACTCCAGTTAGCCCGTATCTCCTCGACAAACTTTGAAGACCGATTTTGAGATCCCAAACGGTCGTTTTTCACCAAAATAACTCGTAAGTCAAGGCTTAGATCGATGAGCTTTTGTCGTTGGCCCGTTTCGCATCGAACTAGGTCCAAACCGCTCCAACCTAGCCCTACAGGTGTTTCGTCGCTTTTATCGCTCTCATACCGTTTCACGTATTCCAAGTCTAGTTGGACTATATCTTCTTAAAAAACTATGAAGGCTGATTTTAAGGGCCCAAACTACATTTTTTCACCAAAATAACTCATAAGTCGTGGCTTATAGCTATGAGTTTTGGTTGTTGGCCCGTTTCGGATAGATCTAGGTCCAAACAGACTCAAACCTAGCCTTACGGGTTTTTCATCGCTTTTATCACACCGATATCGTTTCACGTATTCCAACTCCAGTTAGCCCGTATCTCCTCGACAAACTATGAAGACCGATTTTGAGATCCCAAACAACCGTTTTTCACCAAAATAACTCGTAAGTCAAGGCTTATATCGATGAGCTTTTGTCGTTGGCCCGTTTCGCATCGAACTAGGTCTAAACCGCTCCAACCTAGCCCTACGGTGTTTCATCGCTTTTATCGCTCTCATACCGTTCCACGTATTCCGAGTCCAATTGGCACATATCTTCTTAAAAAACTATGAAGGCCGATTTTAAGGGCCCAAACTACATTTTTTCACCAAAATAACTCATAAGTCGTGGCTTATAGCTATGAGTTTTGGTTGTTGGCCCGTTTCGGATAGATCTAGGTCCAAACAGATCTCAAACCTAGCTCGACAGCTTTTCCATCGCTTTTATCACACTCATACCGTTTCACGTATTCCTACTCTAGTTGGTCCGTATCTTCTTCACAAACTATAAAGGCATATTTTGAGAGCCCAAAGTATGTTTTTTCACCAAAATAACTCGAAGTCATGGCTTATAGCTATGAGTTTTGGTCCTTAGCCCGTTCTCGTAGAACTAGGTCCAAACAGACTCAAACCTAGCCTTACAGCTTTTTCATCAGCTTTTATCACACCGATATCGTTTCACGTATTCCAACTCCAGTTAGCCCGTATCTCCTCGACAAACTATGAAGGCCGATTTTGAGATCCCAAACAATCGTTTTTCACCAAAATAACTCGTAAGTCAAGGCTTAGATCGATGAGCTTTTGTCATTGGCCCGTTTCGCATCGAACTAGGTCCAAACCGCTCCAACCTACCCTTATAGTGTTTCGTCGGCTTTTATTGCTCTCATACCGTTTCACGTATTCCAAGTCCAGCTTGGCCCATATCTTCTTAAAAATCTATGAACACCGATTTTGAGGGCCCAAACTATATTCTTTCACCAAAATAACTCATAAGCAGTGGCTTATAGCTATGAGTTTTGGTTGTTGGCCCGTTTCGGATAGACCTAGGTCCAAACGGACTCAAACCTAGCTCGACAGCTTTTCCATCAGCTTTTATCACACTCATACCATTTCACGTATTCCAACTCTAGTTGGCCCGTATCCTCTTGACAAACTATGAAGCAAGATTTTGAGAGCCCAAACGACGTTTTTTCACCAAAATAACTCATACGTCATGGCTTATAGCTATGAGTTTTGGTCGTTGGCCCGTTTTCGGTAGAACTAGGTCCAAACAGACTCAAACCTAGCATGACAGCTTTTCCATCAGCTTTTATCACACTCATACTCGTTTCACTTATTCCAATTCTACTTGGCCCGTATCTTCGACAAACTATGAAGGAAGATTTTGAGAGCCCAAACGACGTTTTTTCACCAAAATAACTCATAAGTCATGGCTTATAGCTATGAGTTTTGGTCGTTGGCCCGTTTTCGGTAGAACTAGGTCCAAAAAGCTCAAACCCGACCTTATAGTTTTTTCATCGGCTTTTATCACACCGATATCGTTTCACGTATTCCAACTCCGAGCTAGCCCGTACCTTCTTTACAAACTATGAAGACCGATTTTGAGAGCCCAAACTACATTTTTTCACCAAAATAACACGTAAGTCACGGCCGAGAGCGATGAGCTTTTGTCGTTGGCCCGTTTCGCATCGAACTAGGTCCAAACCGCTCCAACCTACCGTTACAGGTGTTTCGTCGCTTTTATCGCTCTCATACCGTTTCACGTATTCCAAGTCCAGATTGGCTCATATCTTCTTAAAAAACTATGAAGGATGATTTTGAGGGCCCAAACTACATTTTTTCACCAAAATAACTCGTAGGTCATGGCTTATAGCTATGAGTTTTGGTTGTTGGCCCGTTTCGGATAGACCTATGTCCAAACAACTCAAACCTAGCTCGACAGCTTTTCCATAATTTTTTATCACACTCATACCGTTTCATGTATTCCAACTCTAGTTGGCCCGTATCTTCTTGACAAACTATGAAGGAAGATTTTGAGAGCCCAAATGACGTTTTTTCACCAAAACAACTCGAAGTCATGGCTTATAGCTATGAGTTTTGGCCGTTGGCCCGTTTCCGATAGAACTAGGTCCAAACAGCCTCAAACCTAGCCTTACAGCTTTTTTCATCGCTTTTATCACACCGATATCATTTCACGTATTCCAACTCCAGTTAGCCCGTATCTCCTCGACAAACTATGAAGACCGATTTTGAGATCCCAAACAATCGTTTTTCACCAAAATAACTCGTAAGTGACGGCTTAGAGCGATGAGCTTTTGTCGTTGGCCCGTTTCGCATCGAACTAGGTCCAAACCGCTCCAACCTAGCCCTATAGTGTTTCATCGGCTTTTATCGCTCTCATACTCGTTTCACGTATTCCAAGTCCAAGTTGGCTCATATCTTCCTAAGAAACTATGAAGGTTGATTTTGAGGGCCCAAACTATATTCTTTCACCAAAATAACTCATAAGTCGTGGCTTATAGCTATGAGTTTTGGTTGTTGGCCCGTTTCGGATAGACCTAGGTCCAAACAGACTCAAACCTAGCTCGACAGCTTTTCCATCGGCTTTTATCACACTCATACCGTTTCACGTATTCCAACTCTAGTTGGCCCGTATCTTCTTGACAAACTATGAAGGAAGATTTTGAGAGCCCAAACGACGTTTTTTCACCAAAATAACTCATAAGTCATGGCTTATAGCTATGAGTTTTGGTCGTTGGCCCGTTTTCGATAGAACTAGGTCCAAACGACTCAAACCCAGCCTTACAGCTTTTTCATCGGCTTTTATCACACCGATATCGTTTCACGTATTCCAACTCCAGTTAGCCCGTACCTTCTTTGCAAACTATGAAGACCGATTTTGAGAGCCCAAACTATATTTTTTCACCAAAATAACATGTAAGTCATGGCTTAGAGCGATGAGCTTTTGTCGTTGGCCCGTTTTGCATCGAAGTAGGTCCAAACTCGCTCCAACCTAACCCGACGAGTGTTTCGTCATTTTTTATCGCTCTCATACCGTTTCACGTATTCTAAGTCCAATTGGCACATATCTTCTTAAAAAACTATGAAGGTCGATTTTAAGGGCCCAAACTACATTTTTTCACCAAAATAACTCATAAGTCGTGGCTTATAGCTATGAGTTTTGGTTGTTGGCCCGTTTCGGATAGACCTGAGTCCAAACAGACTCAAACCGAGCTCGACGGCTTTTCCATCGGCTTTTATCGGACTCATACCGTTTCACGTATTCCAACTCTAGTTGGCCCGTATCTTCTTGACAAACTATGAAGGAAGATTTTGAGAGCCCAAATGACGTTTTTTCACCAAAATAACTCGAAGTCATGGCTTATAGCTATGAGTTTTGGCCGTTGCCCGTTTCCGATAGAACTAGGTCCAAACAGACTCAAACCTAGCCTTACAGCTTTTTCATCAGCTTTTTTCACACCGATATCGTTTCACGTATTCCAACTCCAGTTAGCCCGTATCTCCTCGACAAACTATGAAGACCGATTTTGAGATCCCAAACAACCGTTTTTCACCAAAATAACTCGTAAGTCACGGCTTAGAGCGATGAGCTTTTGTCGTTGGCCCGTTTCGCATCGAACTAGGTCCAAACCGCTCCAACCTAGCCCTACGGTGTTTCATCACTTTTTATCGCTCTCATACTTGTTTCACGTATTCCAAGTCCAAGTTGGCCCATATCTTCTTAAGAAACTATGAAGGCCGATTTTGAGGGCCCAAACTATATTCTTTCACCAAAATAACTCATAAGTCGTGGCTTATAGCTATGAGTTTTGGTTGTTAGCCCGTTTCGGATAGACTCTAGGTCCAAACGAGCTCAAACCTAGCTCGACGAGCTTTTCCATCGGCTTTTATCACACTCATACCGTTTCACGTATTCCAACTTTAGTTGGCCCGTATCTTCTTGACAAACTATGAAGGAACATTTTGAGAGCCCAAACGACGTTTTTTCACCAAAATAACTCATAAGTCATGGTTTATAGCTACAAGTTTTGGTCGTTGGCCCGTTTTCGATAGAACTAGGTCCAAACAGACTCAAACCCAGACCTTATAGTTTTTTCATCGGCTTTTATCACACCGATATCGTTTCACGTATTCCAACTCCAGTTAGCCCGTACCTTCTTTGCAAACTATGAAGACCGATTTTGAGAGCCCAAACTATATTTTTTCACCAAAATAACATGTAAGTCACGGCTTAGAGCGATGAGCTTTTGTCGTTGGCCCGTTTCGCATCGAAGTAGGTCCAAACTCGCTCCAACCTAACCCGACAGGTGTTTCGTCGGCTTTTATCGCTCTCATACCGTTTCACGTATTCTAAGTCCAATTGGCACATATCTTCTTAAAAAACTATGAAGGCTGATTTTAAGGGCCCAAACTACATTTTTTCACCAAAATAACTCATAAGTCGTGGCTTATAGCTATGAGTTTTGGTTGTTGGCCCGTTTCGGATTGACCTAGGTCCAAACAGACTCAAACCTAGCCCGACAGCTTTTCCATCGGCTTTTATCACACTCATACCGTTTCACGTATTCCAACTCTAGTTGGCTTCGTATCTTCTTGACAAACTATAAAGGCATATTTTGAAAGCCCAAAGTACGTTTTTTCACCAAAATAACTCGAAGTCATGGCTTATAGCTATGAGATTTGGTCGTTGGCCCGTTTTCGGTAGAATTAGGTCCAAATAGCTAAAACCTAGCCTTACGCGTTCTTTCATCGGCTTTTATCACACCGATATCGTTTCACGTATTCCAACTCCGAGTTAGCCCGTATCTCCTCGACAAACTTTGAAGACCGATTTTGAGATCCCAAACAATCGTGTTTCACCAAAATAACTCGTAAGTCAAGGTTTAGATCGATGAGCTTTTGTCGTTGGCCCGTTTCGCATCGAACTAGGTCCAAACTCGCTCCAACCTAGCCCTACGGTGTTTCATCGGCTTTTATCGCTCTCATATCGTTCCACGTATTCCGTGTCCAATTGGCACATATCTTCTTAAAAAACTATGAAGGCTGATTTTAAGGGCCCAAACTACATTTTTTCACCAAAATAACTCATAAGTCGTGGCTTATAGCTATGAGTTTTGGTTGTTGGCCCGTTTCGGATAGATCTAGGTCCAAACAGACTCAAACCTAGCCTTACGGGTTTTTCATCGGCTTTTATCACACCGATATCGTTTCACGTATTCCAACTCCAGTTAGCCCGTATCTCCTCGACAAACTATGAAGACCGATTTTGAGATCCCAAACAACCGTTTATCACCAAAATAACTCATAAGTCAAGGCTTATATCGATGAGCTTTTGTCGTTGGCCCGTTTCGCATCGAACTTGGTCCAAACTCGCTCCAACCTAGCCCTACGAGTGTTTCATCGGCTTTTATCGCTCTCATACCGTTCCACGTATTCCGAGTCCAATTGGCACATATCTTCTTAAAAAACTATGAAGGCTGATTTTAAGGGCCCAAACTACATTTTTTCACCAAAATAACTCATAAGTCGTGGCTTATAGCTATGAGTTTTGGTTGTTGGCCCGTTTCGGATAGATCTAGGTCCAAACGAGCTCAAACCTAGCTCGACGAGCTTTTCCATCGGCTTTTATCACACTCATACCGTTTCACGTATTCCTACTCTAGTTGGTCCGTATCTTCTTCACAAACTATAAAGGCATATTTTGAGAGCCCAAAGTATGTTTTTTCACCAAAATAACTCGAAGTCATGGCTTATAGCTATGAGTTTTGGTCCTTAGCCAGTTCTCGTAGAACTAGGTCCAAACAGACTCAAACCTAGCCTTACAGCTTTTTCATCGCTTTTATCACACCGATATCGTTTCACGTATTCCAACTCCAGTTAGCCCGTATCTCCTTGACAAACTATGAAGGCTGATTTTGAGATCCCAAACAATCGTTTTTCACCAAAATAACTCGTAAGTCAAGGCTTAGATCGATGAGCTTTTGTCATTGGCCCGTTTCGCATCGAACTAGGTCCAAACCGCTCCAACCTACCCTTATAGTGTTTCGTCGGCTTTTATTGCTCTCATACCGTTTCACGTATTCCAAGTCCAGTTGGCCCATATCTTCTTAAAAATCTATGAACGCCGATTTTGAGGGCCCAAACTATATTCTTTCACCAAAATAACTCATAAGCAGTGGCTTATAGCTATGAGTTTTGGTTGTTGGCCCGTTTCGTATAGACCTAGGTCCAAACAGACTCAAACCTAGCCTCGACAGCTTTTCCATCAGCTTTTATCACACTCATACCATTTCACATATTCCAACTCTAGTTGGCCCGTATCCTCTTGACAAACTATGAAGCAAGATTTTGAGAGCCCAAACGACGTTTTTTCACCAAAATAACTCATACGTCATGGCTTATAGCTATGAGTTTTGGTCGTTGGCCCATTTTCGGTAGAACTAGGTCCAAACAGACTCAAACCTAGCATGACAGCTTTTCCATCAGCTTTTATCACACTCATACTCGTTTCACTTATTCCAATTCTACTTGGCCCGTATCTTCTCGACAAACTATGAAGGAAGATTTTGAGAGCCCAAACGACGTTTTTTCACCAAAATAACTCATAAGTCATGGCTTATAGCTATGAGTTTTGGTCGTTGGCCCGTTTTCGATAGAACTAGGTCCAAACAGACTCAAACCCAGCCTTACAGCTTTTTCATCAGCTTTTATCACACCGATATCGTTTCACGTATTCCAACTCCAGCTTAGCCCGTACCTTCTTTGCAAACTATGAAGACCGATTTCGAGAGCCCAAACTATATTTTTTCACCAAAATAACATGTAAGTCATGGCTTAGAGCGATGAGCTTTTGTCGTTGGCCCGTTTCGCATCGAAGTAGGTCCAAACCGCTCCAACCTAACCCGACAGTTGTTTCGTCATTTTTTATCGCTCTCATACCGTTTCACGTATTCTAAGTCCAATTGGCACATATCTTCTTAAAAAACTATGAAGGCCGATTTTAAGGGCCCAAACTACATTTTTTCACCAAAATAACTCATAAGTCGTGGCTTATAGCTATGAGTTTTGGTTGTTGGCCCGTTTCGGATAAACCTAGGTCCAAACAGACTTCAAACCTAGCCTCGACAGCTTTTCCATCAGCTTTTATCACACTCATACCGTTTCACGTATTCCAACTCTAGTTGGCTCCGTATCTTCTTGACAAACTATAAAGGCATATTTTGAGAGCCCAAAGTACGTTTTTTCACCAAAATAACTCGAAGTCATGGCTTATAGCTATCGAGTTTTGGTCGTTGGCTCGTTTTCGGTAGAATTAGGTCCAAACAAGCCTAAAACCTAGCCTTACAGCTTCTTTCATCGCTTTTATCACACCGATATCGTTTCACGTATTCCAACTCCGAGTTAGCCCGTATCTCCTCGACAAACTTTGAAGACCGATTTTGAGATCCCAAACAATCGTTTTTCACCAAAATAACTCGTAAGTCAAGGCTTAGATCGATGAGCTTTTGTCGTTGGCCCGTTTCGCATCGAACTAGGTCCAAACCGCTCCAACCTAGCCCTACGAGTGTTTCGTCGCTTTTATCGCTCTCATACCGTTTAACGTATTCTAAGTCCAATTGGCACATATCTTCTTAAAAAACTATGAAGGCCGATTTTAAGGGCCCAAACTACATTTTTTCACCAAAATAACTCATAAGTCGTGGCTTATAGCTATGAGTTTTGGTTGTTGGCCCGTTTCGTATAGATCTAGGACCAAACAGACTTCAAACCTAGCCCGACAGCTTTTTCCATCAGCTTTTATCACACTCATACCGTTTCACGTATTCCTACTCTAGTTGGTCCGTATCTTCTTCACAAACTATAAAGGCATATTTTGAGAGCCCAAAGTACGTTTTTTCACCAAAATAACTCGAAGTCATGGCTTATAGCTATGAGTTTTGGTCCTTAGCCCGGTTCTCGGAGAACTAGGTCCAAACAAACTCAAACCTAGCCTTACAGCTTTTTCATCGGCTTTTATCACACCGATATCGTTTCACGTATTCCAACTCCAATTAGCCCGTATCTCCTCGACAAACTATGAAGACCGATTTTGAGATCCCAAACAATCGTTTTTCACCAAAATAACTCGTAAGTCAAGGCTTAGATCGATGAGCTTTTGTCGTTGGCCCGTTTCGCATCGAACTAGGTCCAAACTCGCTCCAACCTACCCTTATAGTGTTTCGTCGGCTTTTATCGCTCTCATACCGTTTCACGTATTCCAAGTCCAAGTTGGCCCATATCTTCTTAAAAATCTATGAACGCCGATTTTGAGGGCCCAAACTATATTCTTTCACCAAAATAACTCATAAGCGATGGCTTATAGCTATGAGTTTTAGTTGTTGGCCCGTTTCGGATAGACCTAGGTCCAAACAGACTCAAACCTTGCTCGACAGCTTTTCCATCAGCTTTTATCACACTCATATCATTTCACGTATTCCAACTCTAGTTGGCTTCGTATCCTCTTGACAAACTATAAAGGAAGATTTTGAGAGCCCAAACGATGTTTTTTCACCAAAATAACTCATACGTCATGGCTTATAGCTATGAGTTTTGGTCGTTGGCCCGTTTTCGGTAGAACTAGGTCCAAACGAGTCAAACCTAGCATGACAGCTTTTCCATCGGCTTTTATCACACTCATACCGTTTCACTTATTCCAATTCTAGTTGGCCCGTATCTTCGACAAACTATGAAGGAAGATTTTGAGAGCCCAAACGACGTTTTTTCATCAAAATAACTCATAAGTCATGGCTTATAGCTATGAGTTTTGGTCGTTGGCCCGTTTTCGGTAGAACTAGGTCCAAAAAGCTCAAACCCAGCCTTATAGTTTTTTCATCAGCTTTTATCACACCGATATCGTTTCACGTATTCCAACTCCAGTTAGCCCGTACCTTCTTTACAAACTATGAAGACCGATTTTGAGAGCCCAAACTACATTTTTTCACCAAAATAACACGTAAGTCACGGCTGAGAGCGATGAGCTTTTGTCGTTGGCCCGTTTCAAATCGAACTAGGTCCAAACCGCTCCAACCTACCCCTACAGGTGTTTCGTCGCTTTTATCGCTCTCATACTCGTTTCACGTATTCCAAGTCCAGTTGGCCCATATCTTCTTAAGAAACTATGAAGGTCGATTTTGAGGGCCCAAACTACATTTTTTCACCAAAATAACTCATAAGTCGTGGCTTATAGCTATGAGTTTTGGTTGTTGGCCCGTTTCGTATAGACCTAGGTCCAAACAGACTCAAACCGAGCCCGACAGCTTTTCCATCAGCTTTTATCACACTCATACCGTTTCACGTATTCCAACTCTAGTTGGCCCGTATCTTCTTGACAAACTATGAAGACAGATTTTGAGAGCCCAAATGACGTTTTTTCACCAAAATAACTCGAAGTCATGGCTTATAGCTATGAGTTTTGGCCGTTGGCCCGTTTCCGATAGAACTAGGTCCAAACAGACTCAAACCTAGCCTTACGCTTTTTCATCGCTTTTTTCACACCGATATCGTTTCACGTATTCCAACTCCGAGTTAGCCCGTATCTCCTCGACAAACTATGAAGACCGATTTTGAGATCCCAAACAACCGTTTTTCACCAAAATAACTCGTAAGTCACGGCTTAGAGCGATGAGCTTTTGTCGTTGGCCCGTTTCGCATCGAACTAGGTCCAAACTCGCTCCAACCTAGCCCTACGGTGTTTCATCACTTTTTATCGCTCTCATACTCGTTTCACGTATTCCAAGTCCAGTTGGCCCATATCTTCTTAAGAAACTATGAAGGCTGATTTTAAGGGCCCAAACTATATTCTTTCACCAAAATAACTCATAAGTCGTGGCTTATAGCTATGAGTTTTGGTTGTTGGCCCGTTTCGGATAGATCTAGGTCCAAACGGACTCAAACCTAGCCCGACAGCTTTTCCATCGGCTTTTATCACACTCATACCGTTTCACGTATTCCAACTTTAGTTGGCCCGTATCTTCGACAAACTATGAAGGAACATTTTGAGAGCCCAAACGACGTTTTTTCACCAAAATAACTCATAAGTCATGGCTTATAGCTACAAGTTTTGGTCGTTGGCCCGTTTTCGATAGAACTAGGTCCAAACAGACTCAAACCTAGCCTTATAGTTTTTTCATCAGCTTTTATCACACCGATATCGTTTCACGTATTCCAACTCCAGTTAGCCCGTACCTTCTTCGCAAACTATGAAGACCGATTTTGAGAGCCCAAACTATATTTTTTCACCAAAATAACATGTAAGTCACGGCTTAGAGCGATGAGCTTTTGTCATTGGCCCGTTTCGCATCGAAGTAGGTCCAAACCGCTCCAACCTAACCCGACAGTTGTTTCGTCGGCTTTTATCGCTCTCATACCGTTTCACGTATTCTAAGTCCAATTGGCACATATCTTCTTAAAAAACTATGAAGGCCGATTTTAAGGGCCCAAACTACATTTTTTCACCAAAATAACTCATAAGTCGTGGCTTATAGCTATGAGTTTTGGTTGTTGGCCCGTTTCGGATTGACCTAGGTCCAAACAGACTCAAACCTAGCCCGACAGCTTTTCCATCGGCTTTTATCACACTCATACCGTTTCACGTATTCCAACTCTAGTTGGCTTCGTATCTTCTAGACAAACTATAAAGGCATATTTTGAAAGCCCAAAGTACGTTTTTTCACCAAAATAACTCGAAGTCATGGCTTATAGCTATGAGATTTGGTCGTTGGCCCGTTTTCGGTAGAATTAGGTCCAAATAGCTAAAACCTAGCCTTACGAGCTTCTTTCATCGCTTTTATCACACCGATATCGTTTCACGTATTCCAACTCCAGGTTAGCCCGTATCTCCTTGACAAACTTTGAAGACCGATTTTGAGATCCCAAACAATCGTGTTTCACCAAAATAACTCGTAAGTCAAGGTTTAGATCGATGAGCTTTTGTCGTTGGCCCGTTTCGCATCGAACTTGGTCCAAACTCGCTCCAACCTAGCCCTACAGTTGTTTCATCGGCTTTTATCGCTCTCATATCGTTCCACGTATTCCGTGTCCAATTGGCACATATCTTCTTAAAAAACTATGAAGGCTGATTTTAAGGGCCCAAACTACATTTTTTCACCAAAATAAATCATAAGTCGTGGCTTATAGCTATGAGTTTTGGTTGTTGGCCCGTTTCGGATAGATCTAGGTCCAAACAGACTCAAACCTAGCCTTACGGGTTTTTCATCGGCTTTTATCACACCGATATCGTTTCACGTATTCCAACTCCGGTTAGCCCGTATCTCCTCGACAAACTATGAAGACCGATTTTGAGATCCCAAACAACCGTTTATCACCAAAATAACTCATAAGTCAAGGCTTATATCGATGAGCTTTTGTCGTTGGCCCGTTTCGCATCGAACTAGGTCCAAACTCGCTCCAACCTAGCCCTACGGTGTTTCATCGCTTTTATCGCTCTCATACCGTTCCACGTATTCCGAGTCCAATTGGCACATATCTTCTTAAAAAACTATGAAGGCTGATTTTAAGGGCCCAAACTACATTTTTTCACCAAAATAACTCATAAGTCGTGGCTTATAGCTATGAGTTTTGGTTGTTGGCCCGTTTCGGATAGATCTAGGTCCAAACAGACTCAAACCTAGCTCGACGACTTTTCCATCGCTTTTATCACACTCATACCGTTTCACGTATTCCTACTCTAGTTGGTCCGTATCTTCTTCACAAACTATAAAGGCATATTTTGACGACCCAAAGTATGTTTTTTCACCAAAATAACTCGAAGTCATGGCTTATAGCTATGAGTTTTGGTCCTTAGCCCAGCTTCCTATAGAACTAGGTCCAAACAGACTCAAACCTAGCCTTACAGCTTTTTCATCGCTTTTATCACACCGATATCGTTTCACGTATTCCAACTCCGAGTTAGCCCGTATCTCCTCGACAAACTATGAAGGCCGATTTTGAGATCCCAAACAATCGTTTTTCACCAAAATAACTCGTAAGTCAAGGCTTAGATCGATGAGCTTTTGTCATTGGCCCGTTTCGCATCGAACTAGGTCCAAACTCGCTCCAACCTACCCTTATAGTGTTTCGTCGGCTTTTATCGCTCTCATACCGTTTCACGTATTCCAAGTCCAGCTTGGCCCATATCTTCTTAAAAATCTATGAACGCCGATTTTGAGGGCCCAAACTATATTCTTTCACCAAAATAACTCATAAGCGAGTGGCTTATAGCTATGAGTTTTGGTTGTTGGCCCGTTTCGGATAGACCTAGGTCCAAACAGACTCAAACCTAGCCTCGACAGCTTTTCCATCAGCTTTTATCACACTCATACCATTTCACATATTCCAACTCTAGTTGGCCCGTATCCTCTTGACAAACTATGAAGCAAGATTTTGAGAGCCCAAACGACGTTTTTTCACCAAAATAACTCATACGTCATGGCTTATAGCTATGAGTTTTGGTCGTTGGCCCGTTTTCGGTAGAACTAGGTCCAAACAGACTCAAACCTAGCATGATAGTTTTTCCATCGCTTTTATCACACTCATACTTGTTTCACTTATTCCAATTCTACTTGGCCCGTATCTTCTTGACAAACTATGAAGGAAGATTTTGAGAGCCCAAACGACGTTTTTTCACCAAAATAACTCATAAGTCATGGCTTATAGCTATGAGTTTTGGTCGTTGGCCCGTTTTCGATAGAACTAGGTCCAAACGAGCTCAAACCCAGCCTTACAGCTTTTTCATCAGCTTTTATCACACCGATATCGTTTCACGTATTCCAACTCCAGTTAGCCCGTACCTTCTTTGCAAACTATGAAGACCGATTTTGAGAGCCCAAACTATATTTTTTCACCAAAATAACATGTAAGTCATGGCTTAGGGCGATGAGCTTTTGTCGTTGGCCCGTTTTGCATCGAAGTAGGTCCAAACTCGCTCCAACCTAACCCGACAGTTGTTTCGTCATTTTTTATCGCTCTCATACCGTTTCACGTATTCTAAGTCCAATTGGCACATATCTTCTTAAAAAACTATGAAGGCCGATTTTAAGGGCCCAAACTACATTTTTTCACCAAAATAACTCATAAGTCGTGGCTTATAGCTATGAGTTTTGGTTGTTGGCCCGTTTCGGATTGACCTAGGTCCAAACAGATCTCAAACCTAGCCCGACAGCTTTTTCCATCGGCTTTTATCACACTCATACCGTTTCACGTATTCCAACTCTAGTTGGCTTCGTATCTTCTTGACAAACTATAAAGGCATATTTTGAAAGCCCAAAGTACGTTTTTTCACCAAAATAACTCGAAGTCATGGCTTATAGCTATGAGATTTGGTCGTTGGCCCGTTTTCGGTAGAATTAGGTCCAAATAGCTAAAACCTAGCCTTACGGTTCTTTCATCGGCTTTTATCACACCGATATCGTTTCACGTATTCCAACTCCAGCTAGCCCGTATCTCCTCGACAAACTTTGAAGACCGATTTTGAGATCCCAAACAATCGTGTTTCACCAAAATAACTCGTAAGTCAAGGTTTAGATCGATGAGCTTTTGTCGTTGGCCCGTTTGGCATCGAACTTGGTCCAAACTCGCTCCAACCTAGCCCTACAGGTGTTTCATCGGCTTTTATCGCTCTCATATCGTTCCACGTATTCCGTGTCCAATTGGCACATATCTTCTTAAAAAACTATGAAGGCCGATTTTAAGGGCCCAAACTACATTTTTTCACCAAAATAACTCATAAGTCGTGGCTTATAGCTATGAGTTTTGGTTGTTGGCCCGTTTCGGATAGATCTAGGTCCAAACGGCTCAAACCTAGCATTACGGGTTTTTCATCGGCTTTTATCACACCGATATCGTTTCACGTATTCCAACTCCAGTTAGCCCGTATCTCCTTGACAAACTATGAAGACCGATTTTGAGATCCCAAACAACCGTTTATCACCAAAATAACTCATAAGTCAAGGCTTATATCGATGAGCTTTTGTCGTTGGCCCGTTTCGCATCGAACTAGGTCCAAACTGCTCCAACCTAGCCCTACGAGTGTTTCATCGGCTTTTATCGCTCTCATACCGTTCCACGTATTCCGAGTCCAATTGGCACATATCTTCTTAAAAAACTATGAAGGCCGATTTTAAGGGCCCAAACTACATTTTTTCACCAAAATAACTCATAAGTCGTGGCTTATAGCTATGAGTTTTGGTTGTTGGCCCGTTTTCGATAGAACTAGGTCCAAACAGACTCAAACCCAGCCTTACAGCTTTTTCATCAGCTTTTATCACACCGATATCGTTTCACGTATTCCAACTCCAAGTGAGCCCGTACCTTCTTCGCAAACTATGAAGACCGATTTTGAGAGCCCAAACTATATTTTTTCACCAAAATAACATGTAAGTCATGGCTTAGAGCGATGAGCTTTTGTCGTTGGCCCGTTTTGCATCGAAGTAGGTCCAAACTCGCTCCAACCTAACCCGACGAGTGTTTCGTCATTTTTTATCGCTCTCATACCGTTTCACGTATTCTAAGTCCAATTGGCACATATCTTCTTAAAAAACTATGAAGGCCGATTTTAAGGGCCCAAACTACATTTTTTCACCAAAATAACTCATAAGTCGTGGCTTATAGCTATGAGTTTTGGTTGTTGGCCCGTTTCGTATAAACCTAGGTCCAAACAGACTCAAACCTAGCCTCGACAGCTTTTTCCATCGGCTTTTATCACACTCATACCGTTTCACGTATTCCAACTCTAGTTGGCTCGTATCTTCTTGACAAACTATAAAGGCATATTTTGAGAGCCCAAAGTACGTTTTTTCACCAAAATAACTCGAAGTCATGGCTTATAGCTATCGAGTTTTGGTCGTTGGCTCGTTTTCGGTAGAATTAGGTCCAAACAGACTAAAACCTAGCCTTACAGCTTCTTTCATCAGCTTTTATCACACCGATATCGTTTCACGTATTCTAACTCCAGTTAGCCCGTACCTTCTTTGCAAACTATGAAGACCGATTTTGAGAGCCCAAACTATATTTTTTCACCAAAATAACATGTAAGTCATGGCTTAGGGCGATGAGCTTTTGTCGTTGGCCCGTTTCGCATCGAAGTAGGTCCAAACTCGCTCCAACCTAACCCGACAGTTGTTTCGTCATTTTTTATCGCTCTCATACCGTTTCACGTATTCTAAGTCCAATTGGCACATATCTTCTTAAAAAACTATGAAGGCTGATTTTAAGGGCCCAAACTACATTTTTTCACCAAAATAACTCATAAGTCGTGGCTTATAGCTATGAGTTTTGGTTGTTGGCCCGTTTCGTATTGACCTAGGTCCAAACAGTCTCAAACCTAGCCTCGACAGCTTTTCCATCAGCTTTTATCACACTCATACCGTTTCACGTATTCCAACTCTAGTTGGCTTCGTATCTTCTTGACAAACTATAAAGGCATATTTTGAAAGCCCAAAGTACGTTTTTTCACCAAAATAACTCGAAGTCATGGCTTATAGCTATGAGATTTGGTCGTTGGCCCGTTTTCGGTAGAATTAGGTCCAAATAGCTAAAACCTAGCCTTACAGCTTCTTTCATCGCTTTTATCACACCGATATCGTTTCACGTATTCCAACTCCAGCTAGCCCGTATCTCCTCGACAAACTTTGAAGACCGATTTTGAGATCCCAAACAATCGTGTTTCACCAAAATAACTCGTAAGTCAAGGTTTAGATCGATGAGCTTTTGTCGTTGGCCCGTTTGGCATCGAACTTGGTCCAAACTCGCTCCAACCTAGCCCTACGAGTGTTTCATCGCTTTTATCGCTCTCATATCGTTCCACGTATTCCGTGTCCAATTGGCACATATCTTCTTAAAAAACTATGAAGGCTGATTTTAAGGGCCCAAACTACATTTTTTCACCAAAATAACTCATAAGTCGTGGCTTATAGCTATGAGTTTTGGTTGTTGGCCCGTTTCGGATAGATCTAGGTCCAAACGACTCAAACCTAGCATTACGGGTTTTTCATCGGCTTTTATCACACTCGATATCGTTTCACGTATTCCAACTCCAGTTAGCCCGTATCTCCTCGACAAACTATGAAGACCGATTTTGAGATCCCAAACAACCGTTTATCACCAAAATAACTCATAAGTCAAGGCTTATATCGATGAGCTTTTGTCGTTGGCCCGTTTCGCATCGAACTAGGTCCAAACTCGCTCCAACCTAGCCCTACGAGTGTTTCATCGGCTTTTATCGCTCTCATACCGTTCCACGTATTCCGAGTCCAATTGGCACATATCTTCTTAAAAAACTATGAAGGCCGATTTTAAGGGCCCAAACTACATTTTTTCACCAAAATAACTCATAAGTCGTGGCTTATAGCTATGAGTTTTGGTTGTTGGCCCGTTTTCGATAGAACTAGGTCCAAACGACTCAAACCCAGCCTTACAGCTTTTTCATCGCTTTTATCACACCGATATCGTTTCACGTATTCCAACTCCAGCTAGCCCGTACCTTCTTCGCAAACTATGAAGACCGATTTTGAGAGCCCAAACTATATTTTTTCACCAAAATAACATGTAAGTCATGGCTTAGAGCGATGAGCTTTTGTCGTTGGCCCGTTTCGCATCGAAGTAGGTCCAAACTCGCTCCAACCTAACCCGACAAGTTGTTTCGTCATTTTTTATCGCTCTCATACCGTTTCACGTATTCTAAGTCCAATTGGCACATATCTTCTTAAAAAACTATGAAGGCCGATTTTAAGGGCCCAAACTACATTTTTTCACCAAAATAACTCATAAGTCGTGGCTTATAGCTATGAGTTTTGGTTGTTGGCCCGTTTCGTATAGACCTAGGTCCAAACAAGTCTCAAACCTAGCCTCGACAGCTTTTTCCATCAGCTTTTATCACACTCATACCGTTTCACGTATTCCAACTCTAGTTGGCCTCGTATCTTCTTGACAAACTATAAAGGCATATTTTGAGAGCCCAAAGTACGTTTTTTCACCAAAATAACTCGAAGTCATGGCTTATAGCTATCGAGTTTTGGTCGTTGGCCCGTTTTCGGTAGAATTAGGTCCAAACAAACCTAAAACCTAGCCTTACAGCTTCTTTCATCGCTTTTATCACACCGATATCGTTTCACGTATTCCAACTCCAAGCTAGCCCGTATCTCCTCGACAAACTTTGAAGACCGATTTCGAGATCCCAAACAATCGTTTTTCACCAAAATAACTCGTAAGTCAAGGCTTAGATCGATGAGCTTTTGTCGTTGGCCCGTTTCGCATCGAACTAGGTCCAAACCGCTCCAACCTAGCCCTACAGTTGTTTCGTCGCTTTTATCGCTCTCATACCGTTTCACGTATTCTAAGTCCAATTGGCACATATCTTCTTAAAAAACTATGAAGGCCGATTTTAAGGGCCCAAACTACATTTTTTCACCAAAATAACTCATAAGTCGTGGCTTATAGCTATGAGTTTTGGTTGTTGGCCCGTTTCGTATAGATCTAGGTCCAAACAAATCTCAAACCTAGCCTCGACAGCTTTTCCATCAGCTTTTATCACACTCATACCGTTTCACGTATTCCAACTCTAGTTGGTCCGTATCTTCTTGACAAACTATAAAGGCATATTTTGAGAGCCCAAAGTACGTTTTTTCACCAAAATAACTCGAAGTCATGGCTTATAGCTATGAGTTTTGGTCGTTAGCCCGTTTTCGTAGAACTAGGTCCAAACAAACTCAAACCTAGCCTTACAGCTTTTTCATCGCTTTTATCACACCGATATCGTTTCACGTATTCCAACTCCAAGCTAGCCCGTATCTCCTCGACAAACTATGAAGACCGATTTCGAGATCCCAAACAATCGTTTTTCACCAAAATAACTCGTAAGTCAAGGCTTAGATCGATGAGCTTTTGTCGTTGGCCCGTTTCGCATCGAACTAGGTCCAAACCGCTCCAACCTAGCCCTACAGTGTTTCGTCGCTTTTATCGCTCTCATACCGTTTCACGTATTCCAAGTCCAGATTGGCCCATATCTTCTTAAAAATCTATGAACGGCTGATTTTGAGGGCCCAAACTATATTCTTTCACCAAAATAACTCATAAGTCGTGGCTTATAGCTATGAGTTTTGGTTGTTGGCCCGTTTCGGATAGACCTAGGTCCAAACAGACTCAAACCTAGCCTCGACAGCTTTTCCATCAGCTTTTATCACACTCATACCGTTTCACGTATTCCAACTCTAGTTGGCTCCGTATCTTCTTGACAAACTATAAAGGAAGATTTTGAGAGCCCAAACGACGTTTTTTCACCAAAATAACTCATAAGTCATGGCTTATAGCTATGAGTTTTGGTCGTTGGCCCGTTTTCGATAGAACTAGGTCCAAACAAGCCTAAAACCTAGCCTTACAGCTTTTTCATCGCTTTTATCACACCGATATCGTTTCACGTATTCCAACTCCAGCTAGCCCGTACCTTCTCGACAAACTATGAAGACCGATTTTGAGAGCCCAAACAACCGTTTTTCACCAAAATAACATCGTAAGTCACGGCTTAGAGCGATGAGCTTTTGTCGTTGGCCCGTTTCGCATCGAACTAGGTCCAAACCGCTCCAACCTAGCCCTATAGTGTTTCGTCGGCTTTTATCGCTCTCATACCGTTTCACGTATTCCAAGTCCAAGCTTGGCTCATATCTTCTTAAAAACTATGAAGGATGATTTTGAGGGCCCAAACTACATTTTTTCACCAAAATAACTCATAAGTCGTGGCTTATAGCTATGAGTTTTGGTTGTTGGCCCGTTTCGGATAGACCTAGGTCCAAACAAACTCAAACCTAGCCTCGACAGCTTTTCCATCGCTTTTATCACACTCATACCGTTTCACGTATTCCAACTCTAGTTGGCCCGTATCTTCTTGACAAACTATGAAGACAGATTTTGAGAGCCCAAACTACGTTTTTTCACCAAAATAACTCGAAGTCATGGCTTATAGCTATGAGTTTTGGCCGTTGGCCCGTTTTCGATAGAACTAGGTCCAAACAAGTCTCAAACCTAGCCTTACAGCTTTTTCATCGCTTTTATCACACCGATATCGTTTCACGTATTCCAACTCCAGCTAGCCCGTATCTCCTTCGACAAACTATGAAGACCGATTTTGAGATCCCAAACTACATCGTTTTTCACCAAAATAACATCGTAAGTCACGGCTTAGAGCGATGAGCTTTTGTCGTTGGCCCGTTTCGCATCGAACTAGGTCCAAACTCGCTCCAACCTAGCCCTACAGTTGTTTCGTCGCTTTTATCGCTCTCATACCGTTTCACGTATTCCAAGTCCAATTGGCTCATATCTTCTTAAAAAACTATGAAGGCCGATTTTGAGGGCCCAAACTATATTCTTTCACCAAAATAACTCATAAGTCGTGGCTTATAGCTATGAGTTTTGGTTGTTGGCCCGTTTCGTATAGACCTAGGTCCAAACAAACTCAAACCTAGCCCGACAGCTTTTCCATCGCTTTTATCACACTCATACCGTTTCACGTATTCCAACTCTAGTTGGCCTCGTATCTTCTTGACAAACTATAAAGGCATATTTTGAGAGCCCAAAGTACGTTTTTTCACCAAAATAACTCGAAGTCATGGCTTATAGCTATGAGTTTTGGTCGTTGGCCCGTTTTCGGTAGAATTAGGTCCAAACAACCTAAAACCTAGCCTTACAGCTTCTTTCATCGCTTTTATCACACCGATATCGTTTCACGTATTCCAACTCCAGCTAGCCCGTATCTCCTCGATAAACTTTGAAGACCGATTTTGAGATCCCAAACAATCGTTTTTCACCAAAATAACTCATAAGTCAAGGCTTAGATCGATGAGCTTTTATCGTTGGCCCGTTTCACATCGAACTAGGTCCAAACCGCTCCAACCTAACCCTACAGTTGTTTCGTCGCTTTTATCGCTCTCATACCGTTTCACGTATTCCAAGTCCAAACTTGGCTCATATCTTCTTAAAAAACTATGAAGGCTGATTTCGAGGGCCCAAACTATATTCTTTCACCAAAATAACTCATAAGTCGTGGCTTATAGCTATGAGTTTTGGTTGTTGGCCCGTTTCGGATAGACCTAGGTCCAAACAAACTTCAAACCTAGCCTCGACAGCTTTTTCCATCGCTTTTATCACACTCATACCGTTTCACGTATTCCAACTCTAGTTGGCCCGTATCTTCGACAAACTATGAAGGAAGATTTTGAGAGCCCAAACGACGTTTTTTCACCAAAATAACTCGTAAGTCATGGCTTATAGCTATGAGTTTTGGTCGTTGGCCCGTTTTCGATAGAACTAGGTCCAAACAGACTCAAACCTAGCCTTACAGCTTTTTTCATCAGCTTTTATCACACCGATATCGTTTCACGTATTCCAACTCCAGCTAGCCCGTATCTTCTCGACAAACTATGAAGACCGATTTTGAGAGCCCAAACAACCATTTTTCACCAAAATAACATCGTAAGTCACGGCTTAGAGCGATGAGCTTTTGTCGTTGGCCCGTTTCGCATCGAACTAGGTCCAAACTCGCTCCAACCTAGCCCTATAGTTGTTTCGTCGCTTTTATCGCTCTCATACCGTTTCACGTATTCTAAGTCCAATTGGCACATATCTTCTTAAAAAACTATGAAGGCCGATTTTGAGGGCCCAAACTATATTCTTTCACCAAAATAACTCATAAGTCGTGGCTTATAGCTATCGAGTTTTGTTGTTGGCCCGTTTCGTATAGACCTAGGTCCAAACAGACTCAAACCTAGCCTCGACAGCTTTTCCATCAGCTTTTATCACACTCATACCGTTTCACGTATTCCAACTCTAGTTGCCCGTATCTTCTTGACAAACTATGAAGATAGATTTTGAGAGCCCAAACTACGTTTTTTCACCAAAATAACTCGAAGTCATGGCTTATAACTATGAGTTTTGGCCGTTGGCCCGTTTTCGATAGAACTAGGTCCAAACAAACTCAAACCTAGCCTTACAGCTTTTTCATCAGCTTTTATCACACCGATATCGTTTCACGTATTCCAACTCCAGCTAGCCCGTATCTCCTCGACAAACTATGAAGACCGATTTTGAGATCCCAAACAATCGTTTTTCACCAAAATAACTCGTAAGTCACGGCTTAGAGCGATGAGCTTTTGTCGTTGGCCCGTTTCACATCGAACTAGGTCCAAACTCGCTCCAACCTACCCCTACAGTTGTTTCATCGCTTTTATCGCTCTCATACCGTTTCACGTATTCCAAGTCCAAGCTTGGCCCATATCTTCTTAAAAAACTATGAAGGCCGATTTTGAGGGCCCAAACTATATTCTTTCACCAAAATAACTCATAAGTCGTGGCTTATAGCTATGAGTTTTGGTTGTTGGCCCGTTTCGGATAGACCTAGGTCCAAACAAACTCAAACCTAGCCCGACAGCTTTTCCATCGCTTTTATCACACTCATACCGTTTCACGTATTCCAACTCTAGTTGGCTTCGTATCTTCTTGACAAACTATAAAGGCATATTTTGAGAGCCCAAAGTACGTTTTTTCACCAAAATAACTCGAAGTCATGGCTTATAGCTATGAGTTTTGGTCGTGGGCCCGTTTTCGGTAGAATTAGGTCCAAACAACCTAAAACCTAGCCTTACAGCTTTTTCATCGCTTTTATCACACCGATATCGTTTCACGTATTCCAACTCCAGCTAGCCCGTATCTCCTCGACAAACTATGAAGACCGATTTTGAGATCCCAAACAATCGTTTTTCACCAAAATAACTCGTAAGTCAAGGCTTAGATCGATGAGCTTTTGTCGTTGGCCCGTTTCGCATCGAACTAGGTCCAAACCGCTCCAACCTACCCTTATAGTGTTTCGTCGCTTTTATCGCTCTCATACCGTTTCACGTATTCCAAGTCCAGCTTGGCCCATATCTTCTTAAAAATCTATGAACGACGATTTTGAGGGCCCAAACTATATTCTTTCACCAAAATAACTCATAAGTCGTGGCTTATAGCTATGAGTTTTGGTTGTTGGCCCGTTTCGTATAGACCTAGGTCCAAACAGACTCAAACCTTGCCCGACAGCTTTTTCCATCAGCTTTTATCACACTCATACCATTTCACGTATTCCAACTCTAGTTGGCTCCGTATCCTCTCGACAAACTATAAAGGAAGATTTCGAGAGCCCAAACGACGTGTTTTCACCAAAATAACTCATACGTCATGGCTTATAGCTATGAGTTTTGGTCGTTGGCCCGTTTTCGGTAGAACTAGGTCCAAACAAACTTCAAACCTAGCATGACAGCTTTTCCATCGCTTTTATCACACTCATACCGTTTCACTTATTCCAATTCTAGTTGGCCCGTATCTTCTTGACAAACTATGAAGGAAGATTTTGAGAGCCCAAACGACGTTTTTTCACCAAAATAACTCATAAGTCATGGCTTATAGCTATGAGTTTTGGTCGTTGGCCCGTTTTCGGTAGAACTAGGTCCAAAAGCTCAAACCTAGCCTTATAGTTTTTTCATCGCTTTTATCACACCGATATCGTTTCACGTATTCCAACTCCAGCTAGCTCCGTACCTTCTTTACAAACTATGAAGACCGATTTTGAGAGCCCAAACTACATTTTTTCACCAAAATAACACGTAAGTCACGGCTGAGAGCGATGAGCTTTTGTCGTTGGCCCGTTTCAAATCGAACTAGGTCCAAACCGCTCCAACCTAGCCCTACAGTTGTTTCGTCGCTTTTATCGCTCTCATACTCGTTTCACGTATTCCAAGTCCAACTTGGCCCATATCTTCTTAAAAAACTATGAAGGCCGATTTTGAGGGCCCAAACTACATTTTTTCACCAAAATAACTCATAAGTCGTGGCTTATAGCTATGAGTTTTGGTTGTTGGCCCGTTTCGTATAGACCTAGGTCCAAACAAATCTCAAACCTAGCCCGACAGCTTTTCCATCCGTTTTTATCACACTCATACCGTTTCACGTATTCCAACTCTAGTTGGCCCGTATCTTCTTGACAAACTATGAAGGAAGATTTTGAGAGCCCAAATGACGTTTTTTCACCAAAATAACTCGAAGTCATGGCTTATAGCTATGAGTTTTGGCCGTTGGCCCGTTTCCGATAGAACTAGGTCCAAACAGACTCAAACCTAGCCTTACAGCTTTTTCATCGGCTTTTATCACACCGATATCGTTTCACGTATTCCAACTCCAGCTAGCCCGTATCTCCTCGACAAACTATGAAGACCGATTTTGAGATCCCAAACAACCGTTTTTCACCAAAATAACTCGTAAGTCACGGCTTAGAGCGATGAGCTTTTGTCGTTGGCCCGTTTCGCATCGAACTAGGTCCAAACTCGCTCCAACCTAGCCCTACAGTTGTTTCATCACTTTTTATCGCTCTCATACTCGTTTCACGTATTCCAAGTCCAAGCTTGGCCCATATCTTCTTAAGAAACTATGAAGGCCGATTTTGAGGGCCCAAACTATATTCTTTCACCAAAATAACTCATAAGTCGTGGCTTATAGCTATGAGTTTTGGTTGTTGGTCCGTTTCGGATAGACCTAGGTCCAAACAAACTTCAAACCTAGCCCGACAGCTTTTCCATCGGCTTTTATCACACTCATACCGTTTCACGTATTCCAACTTTAGTTGGCCCGTATCTTCTTGACAAACTATGAAGGAACATTTTGAGAGCCCAAACGACGTTTTTTCACCAAAATAACTCATAAGTCATGGCTTATAGCTACAAGTTTTGGTCGTTGGCCCGTTTTCGATAGAACTAGGTCCAAACAGACTCAAACCTAGCCTTATAGTTTTTTCATCAGCTTTTATCACACCGATATCGTTTCACGTATTCCAACTCCAGCTAGCCCGTACCTTCTTCGACAAACTATGAAGACCGATTTTGAGAGCCCAAACTATATTTTTTCACCAAAATAACATGTAAGTCACGGCTTAGAGCGATGAGCTTTTGTCGTTGGCCCGTTTCGCATCGAAGTAGGTCCAAACCGCTCCAACCTAACCCGACAGTTGTTTCGTCGCTTTTATCGCTCTCATACCGTTTCACGTATTCTAAGTCCAATTGGCACATATCTTCTTAAAAAACTATGAAGGCCGATTTTAAGGGCCCAAACTACATTTTTTCACCAAAATAACTCATAAGTCGTGGCTTATAGCTATGAGTTTTGGTTGTTGGCCCGTTTCGTATAGACCTAGGTCCAAACAGACTCAAACCTAGCCTCGACAGCTTTTCCATCGCTTTTATCACACTCATACCGTTTAACGTATTCCAACTCTAGTTGGCTCCGTATCTTCTTGACAAACTATAAAGGCATATTTTGAGAGCCCAAAGTACGTTTTTTCACCAAAATAACTCGAAGTCATGGCTTATAGCTATGAGTTTTGGTCGTTCACCCGTTTTCGGTAGAACTAGGTCCAAACAGACTCAAACCTAGCCTTACAGCTTTTGCATCGCTTTTGATCACACCGATATCGTTTCACGTATTCCAACTCCAGCTAGCCCGTATCTCCTCGACAAACTATGAACGACCGATTTTGAGATCCCAAACAATCGTTTTTCACCAAAATAACTCATAAGTCGTGGCTTATAGCTATGAGCTTTGTGTTGTTGGCCCGTTTCGCATAGAACTAGGTCCAAACTGCTCCAAACCTAGCCTCGACAGTTTTTCCATCGCTTTTATCACACTCATTCCATTTCACGTATTCCAACTCTAGATTGGCCCGTATCCTCTTGACAAACTATGAAGGAAGATTTTGAGAGCCCAAACGACGTTTTTTCACCAAAATAACTCATAAGTCATGGCTTATAGCTATGATTTTTGGTCGTTGGCCCGTTTTCGGTAGAACTAGGTCCAAACAGACTCAAACCTAGCATGACAGCTTTTCCATCGGCTTTTATCACACTCATACCGTTTCACTTATTCCAATTCTAGTTGGCCCGTATCTTCTTGACAAACTATGAAGGAAGATTTTGAGAGCCCAAACGATGTTTTTTCACCAAAATAACTCATAAGTCATGGCTTATAGCTATGAGTTTTGGTCGTTGGCCCGTTTTCGATAGAACTAGGTCCAAACAGACTCAAACCCAGCCTTATAGGTTTTTCATCGGCTTTTATCACACCGATATCGTTTCACGTATTCCAACTCCAGCTTAGCCCATACCTTCTTTACAAACTATGAAGGCTGATTTTGAGAGCCCAAACTACATTTTTTCACCAAAATAACACGTAAGTCACGGCTGAGAGCGATGAGCTTTTGCCGTTTGCCCGTTTCGCATCGAACTAGGTCCAAACCGCTCCAACCTACCCTTATAGTGTTTCGTCGCTTTTATTGCTCTCATATCGTTTCACGTATTCCAAGTCCAGCTTGGCTCATATCTTCTTAAAAAACTATGAAGGATGATTTTGAGGGCCCAAACTACATTTTTTCACCAAAATAACTCATAAGTCGTGGCTTATAGCTATGAGTTTTGGTTGTTGG
>CAWUPB010000343.1:0-119355 GCA_963924115.1 Dovyalis caffra | reverse complement strand
TACGTGAAACGATATACGTGTGATAAAAGCGATGAAAAAAGCTTGTAAGGCTAGGTTTGAAGTCTGTTTGGACCTAGTTTTACAGAAAACGGGCCAACGACCAAAACTCGTAGCTATAAGCCATGACTTATGAGTTATTTTGGTGAAAAAACGTCGTTTGGGCTCACAAAATCTACCTTCGTAGTTTGTCAAGAAGATACGGGCCAAGCTAGAGTTGGAATACGTGAAACGGTATGAGTGTGATAAAAGCGATCGAAAAGCTGTCGAGGCTAGGTTTGAGTCTATTTGGACCTAGGTCTATACGAAACGGGACAACAACCAAAACTCATAGCTATCGGTCACGACTTATGAGTTATTTTGGTGAAAGAATATAGTTTGGGCCCTCGAAATCGGCATTCATAGTTTGTTAAGAAGATATGGGTCAAGCTGCACTTGGAATACGTGAAACGAGTATGAGAGCGATAAAAGCTGAAGAAAGCTGTAGGGCTAGGTTGGAGCGGTTTTGACCTAGTTCGATGCGAAACGGGCCAACGACAAAAGATCATCGCTCTAAGCCGTGACTTACGAGTTATTTTGGTGAAAAACGATTGTTCGGGATCTCGAAATCGGTCTTCATAGTTTGTCGAGGAGATACGGGCTAGCTGGAGTTGGAATACGTGAAACGATATCGGTGTGATAAAAGCGATGGAAAAAGCTGTAAGGCTAGGTTTGAGATTTGTTTGGACCTAGGTCTATACGAAACGGACCGACAACCAAAACTCATAGCTATAAGCTACTGACTTATGAGTTATTTTGGTGAAAGAATATAGTTCGGACCCTCGAAATCGGCGTTCATAGTTTTTAAGAAGATGTGGGCCAAGCTTGGACTTGGAATACGTGAAACGGTATGAGAGTAATAAAAGCGACGAAACAACTGTAGGGCTAGGTTGGAGCGGTTTGGACCTAGTTCGATGCGAAACGAGCCAACGACAAAAGCTCATCGCTCTAAGCCGTGACTTACGTGTTATTTTGTTGAAAAAATATAGTTTGGGCTCTCAAAATCGGTCTTCATAGTTTGTAAAGAAGGTACGGAGCTAGCTTGGAGTTGGAATACGTGAAACGATATCGGTGTGATAAAAAGTGATGAAAAAGCTTGTAAGGCTAGGCTTGAGTTTGTTTGGACCTAGTTCTACGAAAACGGGCCAACGACCAAAACTCATAGCTATAAGCCATGACTTATGAGTTATTTTGGTGAAAAAACGTCGTTTGGGCTCTCAAAATCTTCCTTCATAGTTTGTCGAAGATGCGGGCCAAGCTAGAGTTGGAATATGTGAAACGGTATGAGTGTGATAAAGCCGATGGAAAAACTATCGAGGCTAGGTTTGAGATTTGTTTGGACCTAGGTCTATACGAAACGGACCGACAACCAAAACTCATAGCTATAAGCCACGACTTATGAGTTATTTTGGTGAAAGAATATAGTTTGGGCCCTCGAAATCGGCGTTCATAGTTTCTTAAGAAGATATGGGCCAAGCTTGGACATGGAATACGTGAAACGAGTATGAGAGCGATAAAAGCGATGAAACAACTTGTCGGGCTAGGTTGGAGCGGTTTGGACCTAGTTTGATGCGAAACGGGCCAACGATAAAAGCTCGTTGCTCTACAGCCGTGACTTACGAGTTATTTTGGTGAAAAACGGTTGTTTGGGATCTCAAAATCGGTCTTCATAGTTTTTCAAGGAGATACGGGCTAGCTGGAGTTGGAATACACGAAACGATATCGGTGTGATAAAAGCTGATGAAAAAGCTTGTAAGGCTAGGTTTGAGATTTGTTTGGACCTAGTTCTACCGGAAACGGGCCAACGGCCAAAACTCATATCTATAAGCCATGACTTCGAGTTATTTTAGTGAAAAAACGTCATTTGGGCTCTCAAAATCTTCCTTCATAGTTTGTCAAGAAGATACGGGCCAACTAGAGTTGGAATACGTGAAACGGTATGAGTGTGATAAAAGCGATGGAAAAGCTGTAAGGCTAGGTTTGAGTCTGTTTGGACCTAGTTCAATCGAAAACGGGCCAACGACCAAAACTCGTAGCTATAAGCCATGACTTATGAGTTATTTTGGTGAAAAAACGTCGTTTGGGCTCTCAAAATGCTGCCTTTTATAGGTTGTCGAAGATACGGGCGAACTAGAGTTGGAATACGTGAAACGGTATGAGTGTGATAAAAGCGATTGAAAAAGCTGTCGAGGCTAGGTTTGAGTCTGTTTGGAACCGAGTCTATACGAAACGGTCCAACAACCAAAACTCATAGCTATAAGTCACGACTTATGAGTTATTTTGGTGAAAGAATATAGTTTGGGCCCTCGAAATCGGCGTTCATAGTTTTTAAGAAGATATGGGCCAAGCTTGGACTTGGAATCACGTGAAACGGTATGAGAGCGATAAAAGCGACGAAACACTTGTAGGGCTAGGTTGGAGCGGTTTGGACCTAGTTCGATACGAAATGAGCCAACGACAAAAGCTCTTCGATCTAAGCCTTGACTTACGAGTAGTTATTTTGGTGAAAAACGATTGTTCGGGATCTCAAAATCGGTCTTCAAAGTTTGTCGAGGAGATACGGGCTAGCTTGGAGATGGAATACACGAAACGATATCGGTGTGATAAAAGCTGATGAAAAAGCTGTAAGGCTAGGTTTGAAGTTTGTTTGGACCTAGTTCTACGGAAACGGGCCAACGACCAAAACTCATAGCTATAAGCCATGACTTCGAGTTATTTTGGTGAAAAAACGTAGTTTGGGCTCTCAAAATCTGTCTTCATAGTTTGTCAAGAAGATACGGGCCAACTAGAGTTGGAATACGTGAAAAGGTATGAGTGTGATAAAAGCTGATGGAAAAGCTGTCATGCTAGGTTTGAGTTTGTTTGGACCTAGGTCTATACGAAACGGGCCAACCACCGAAACTCATAGCTATAAGCCACGACTTATGAGTTATTTTGGTGAAAAAATGTAGTTTGGGCTCTCAAAATTAGTCTTCATAGTTTGTAAAGAAGGTACGGGCTAGCTGGAGTTGGAATACGTGAAACGATATCGGTGTGCTAAAAGCTGATGAAAAGACTATAAAGGTGGGTTTGAGTACATTTGGACCTAGTTTTACCGAAAACGGGCCAACGACCAAAACTCGTAGCTATAAGCCATGACTTATGAGTTATTTTGGTGAAAAAACGTCGTTTGGGCTCTCGAAATCTTCCTTCGTAGTTTGTCAGAAGATACGGGCCAACTAGAGTTGGAATACGTGAAACGGTATGAGTGTGATAAAAGCTGATGAAAAAGCTGTCGGGCTAGGTTTGAGATTTGTTTGGACCTAGAGTCTATACGAAACGGACCGACAACCGAAACTCATAGCTATAAGCCACGACTTATGAGTTATTTTGGTGAAAGAATATAGTTCGGACCCTCGAAATCGGCGTTCATAGTTTTTAAGAAGATGTGGGCCAAGCTTGGACTTGGAATACGTGAAACGGTATGAGAGTAATAAAAGCGACGAAACAACTGTAGGGCTAGGTTGGAGCGAGTTTGGACCTAATTCGATGCGAAACGAGCCAACGACAAAAGCTCATCGATCTAAGCCATGACTTACGAGTTATTTTGGTGAAAAATGATTGTTTGGGATCTCAAAATCGATCTTCAAAGTTTGTCGAGGAGATACGGGCTAGCTGGAGTTGGAATATGTGAAACGATATCGGTGTGATAAAAGCGATGAAAAAGCTGTAAGGCTAGGTTTGAAGTTTGTTTGGACCTAATTCTATCGAAAACGGGCCAACGACCAAAACTCATAGCTATAAGCCATGACTTCGAGTTATTTTGGTGAAAAAACGTAGTTTGGGCTCTCAAAATATGCATTTATAGTTTGTCAGAAGATACGGACCAAGCTAGAGTAGGAATACGTGAAACGGTATGAGTGTGATAAAAGCGATGGAAAAGCTGTCGGGCTAGGTTTGAAGTTTGTTTAGACCTAGGTCTATACGAAACGGGCTAACAACCAAAACTCATAGGCTGTAAGCCACGACTTATGAGTTATTTTGGTGAAAGAATATAGTTCGGACCCTCGAAATCGGCGTTCATAGTTTTTAAGAAGATGTGGGCCAAGCTTGGACTTGGAATACGTGAAACGGTATGAGAGTAATAAAAGCGACGAAACAACTGTAGGGCTAGGTTGGAGCGGTTTGGACCTAGTTCCATGCGAAACGAGCCAACGACAAAAGCTCATCGATCTAAGCCTTGACTTACGAGTTATTTTGGTGAAAAACGATTGTTTGGGATCTCGAAATCGGTCTTCATAGTTTGTTAAGGAGATACGGGCTAAGCTGGAGTTGGAATACGTGAAACGATATCGGTGTGATAAAAGCGATGAAAAAAGCTGTAAGGCTAGGTTTGAGATTTGTTTGGACCTAGTTCTACGAAAACGAGCCAACGACCAAAACTCGTAGCTAGAAGCCATGACTTATGAGTTATTTTGGTGAAAAAACGTCGTTTGGGCTCTCAAAATGCTGCCTTCATAGTTTGTCAAGAAGATACGGGCCAAGCTAGAGTTGGAATACGTGAAACGGTATGAGTGTGATAAAAGCGATGGAAAAAGCTGTCGAAGCTAGGTTTGAGATTTGTTTGGACCTAGAGTCTATACGAAACGGGCCAACAACCAAAACTCATAGCTATAAGCCACGACTTATGAGTTATTTTGGTGAAAGAATATAGTTCGGACCCTCGAAATCGGCGTTCATAGTTTTTAAGAAGATGTGGGCCAAGCTTGGACTTGGAATACGTGAAACGGTATGAGAGTAATAAAAGCGACGAAACAACTTGTAGGGCTAGGTTGGAGCGAGTTTGGACCTAGTTCGATGCGAAACGAGCCAACGACAAAAGCTCATCGATCTAAGCCTTGACTTACGAGTTATTTTCGTGAAAAACGATTGTTTGGGATCTCGAAATCGGTCTTCATAGTTTGTCGAGGAGATACGGGCTAGCTTGGAGTTGGAATACGTGAAACGATATCGGTGTGATAAAAGCGATGAAAAAAGCTTGTAAGGCTAGGTTTGAGATTTGTTTGGACCTAGTTCTATCGAAAACGGGCCAACGACCAAAACTCGTAGCTATAAGCCATGACTTATGAGTTATTTTGGTGAGAAAACATCGTTTGGGCTCTCAAAATGCTGCCTTCATAGTTTGTCGAAGATACGGGCCAACTAGAGTTAGAATACGTGAAACGGTATGAGTGTGATAAAAGCTGATAGAAAAGCTGTCGAGGCTCGGTTTGAAGTTTGTTTGGACCTAGGTCTATACGAAGCAGACCAACAACCAAAACTCATAGCTATAAGCCACGACTTATGAGTTATTTTGGTGAAAGAATATAGTTTGGGCCCTCGAAATCGGCGTTCATAGTTTCTTAAGAAGATATGGGCCAAGCTTGGACTTGGAATACGTGAAACGGTATGAGAGCGATAAAGCGATGAAACAACTGTCGGGCTAGGTTGGAGCGGTTTGGACCTAGTTCGATGTGAAACGGGCCAATGACAAAAGCTCATCGCTCTAGCCGTGACTTACGAGTTATTTTGGTGAAAAACGGTTGTTTGGGATCCGAAAATCGGTCTTCGTAGTTTGTCGAGGAGATACGGGCTAGCTTGGAGTTGGAATACACGAAACGATATCGGTGTGATAAAAGCGATGAAAAAGCTGTAAGGCTAGGTTTGAAGTTTGTTTGGACCTAGTTCTACGGAAACGGGCCAATGGCCAAAACTCATAGCTATAAGCCATGACTTCGAGTTATTTTGGTGAAAAAACGTAGTTTGGGCTCTCGAAATGCTGTCTTCATAGTTTGTCGACAAGATACGGGCCAACTAGAGTTGGAATACGTGAAACGGTATGAGTGTGATAAAAGCGATGAAAAAAGCTGTCGAGGCTAGGTTTGAGATTTGTTTGGACCTAGAGTCTATACGAAACGGACCAACTACCAAAACTCATAGCTATAAGCCACGACTTATGAGTTATTTTTGTGAAAAAATGTAGTTTGGGCCCTCGAAATCGGCCTTCATAATTTTTTAAGAAGATATGTGCCAATTGGACTTAGAATACGCGAAACGATATGAGAGCGATAAAAACTAACGAAACGAGTGTCGGGTTAGGTTGGAGCGGTTTGTACCTACTTCGATGCGAAATGGGCCAACGAAAAAAGCTCATCGCTCTAAGCTTGTGACTTACGAGTTATTTTGGTGAAAAACGATTGTTTGGGATCTCAAAATCGGTCTTCGTAGTTTGTCGAGGAGATACGGAGCTAGCTGGAGTTGGAATACACGAAACGATATCGGTGTGATAAAAGCGATGAAAAAAGCTGTAAGGCTAGGTACGAGTTTGTTTGGACCTAGTTCTACGGAAACGGACCAACGACCAAAACTCATAGCTATAAGCCATGACTTATGAGTTATTTTTGTGAAAAAACGTCGTTTGGGCTCTCAAAATCTTCCTTCATAGTTTGTCAGAAGATGCGGGCCAAGCTAGAGTTGGAATACGTGAAACGGTATGAGTGTGATAAAAGCGATGGAAAACCTGTCGGACTAGGTTTGAAGTTTGTTTGGACCTAGGTCTATACGAAATGGGCCAACAACAAAACTCATAGCTATAAGCCACGACTTATGAGTTATTTTGGTGAAAGAATATAGTTTGGGCCCTCGAAATCGGCGTTCATAATTTCTTAAGAAAATATGGGCCAAGCTTGGACTTGGAATACGTGAAACGAGTATGAGAGCGATAAAAGCGATGAAACAACTGTCGGGCTAGGTTGGAGCGGTTTGGACCTAGTTCGATGTGAAACGGGCCAACGACAAAAGCTCATCGCTCTAGCCGTGACTTACGAGTTATTTTGGTGAAAAACGGTTGTTTGGGATCTCAAAATCGGTCTTCGTAGTTTGTCGAGGAGATACGGGCTAGCTGGAGTTGGAATACACGAAACGATATCGGTGTGATAAAAACGGATGAAAAAAGCTGTAAAGGCTAGGTTTGAAGTTTGTTTGGACCTAGTTCTACGGAAACGGACCAACGACCAAAACTCATAGCTATAACCCATGACTTCGAGTTATTTTGGTGAAAAAACGTAGTTTGGGCTCTCAAAATCTGTCTTCATAGTTTGTCGAAGATACGGGCCAAGCTAGAGTTGGAATACGTGAAAAGGTATGAGTGTGATAAAAGCTGATGGAAAAGCTGTCGAGGCTAGGTTTGAGATTTGTTTGGACTAGAGTCTATACGAAACGTGCCGACCACCAAAACTCATAGCTATAAGCCACGACTTATGAGTTATTTTGGTGAAAGAATATAGTTTGGGCCCTCGAAATCGGCGTTCATAGTTTCTTAAGAAGATATGGGCCAAGTTGGACTTGGAATACGTGAAACGGTATGAGAGCGATAAAAGCGATGAAACAACTGTCGGGCTAGGTTGGAGCGGTTTGGACCTAGTTTGATGCGAAACGGGCCAACGATAAAAGCTCGTTGCTCTAAGCCGTGACTTACGAGTTATTTTGGTGAAAAACGGTTGTTTGGGATCTCAAAATCGGTCTTCGTAGTTTTTCAAGGAGATACGGGCTAGCTGGAGTTGGAATACACGAAACGATATCGGTGTGATAAAAGCTGATGAAAAAAGCTGTAAGGCTAGGTTTGAGATTTGTTTGGACCTAGTTCTACCGGAAACGGGCCAACGGCCAAAACTCATATCTATAAGCCATGACTTCGAGTTATTTTAGTGAAAAAACGTCATTTGGGCTCTCAAAATCTTCCTTCATAGTTTGTCAGAAGATACGGGCCAGCTAGAGTTGGAATACGTGAAACGGTATGAGTGTGATAAAAGCGATGGAAAAAGCTGTAAGGCTAGGTTTGAGGCATGTTTGGACCTAGTTCAATCGAAAACGGGCCAACGACCAAAACTCGTAGCTATAAGCCATGACTTATGAGTTATTTTGGTGAAAAAACGTCGTTTGGGCTCTCAAAATGCTGCCTTTTATAGGTTGTCGAAGATACGGGCGAACTAGAGTTGGAATACGTGAAACGGTATGAGTGTGATAAAAGCTGATTGAAAAGCTGTCGAGGCTAGGTTTGAGTCTGTTTGGAACCGAGTCTATACGAAACAGGTCCAACAACCAAAACTCATAGCTATAAGTCACGACTTATGAGTTATTTTGGTGAAAGAATATAGTTTGGGCCCTCGAAATCGGCGTTCATAGTTTTTTAAGAAGATATGGGCCAAGCTTGGACTTGGAATCCGTGAAACGGTATGAGAGCGATAAAGCGACGAAACAACTTGTAGGGCTAGGTTGGAGCGGTTTGGACTAGTTCGATACGAAATGAGCCAACGACAAAAGCTCTTCGATCTAAGCCTTGACTTACGAGTAGTTATTTTGGTGAAAAACGATTGTTCGGGATCTCAAAATCGGTCTTCAAAGTTTGTCGAGGAGATACGGGCTAGCTTGGAGATGGAATACACGAAACGATATCGGTGTGATAAAAGCTGATGAAAAAGCTGTAAGGCTAGGTTTGAGTCTGTTTGGACCTAGTTCTACAGGAAACGGGCCAACGACCAAAACTCATAGCTATAAGCCATGACTTCGAGTTATTTTGGTGAAAAAACGTAGTTTGGGCTCTCAAAATCTGTCTTCATAGTTTGTCGAAGATACGGGCCAAGCTAGAGTTGGAATACGTGAAAAGGTATGAGTGTGATAAAAGCGATGGAAAAGCTGTCATGCTAGGTTTGAGTTTGTTTGGACCTAGGTCTATGCGAAACGGGCCAACCACCGAAACTCATAGCTATAAGCCACGACTTATGAGTTATTTTGGTGAAAAAATGTAGTTTGGGCTCTCAAAATTAGTCTTCATAGTTTGTAAAGAAGGTACGGGCTAAGCTGGAGTTGGAATACGTGAAACGATATCGGTGTGCTAAAAGCGATGAAAAGACTATAAGGCTGGGTTTGAGATCTGTTTGGACCTAGTTTTACCGAAAACGGGCCAACGACCAAAACTCATAGCTATAAGCCATGACTTATGAGTTATTTTGGTGAAAAAACGTCGTTTGGGCTCTCAAAATCTTCCTTCATAGTTTGTCGAAGATACGGGCCAAGCTAGAGTTGGAATACGTGAAACGGTATGAGTGTGATAAAAGCTGATGAAAAAGCTGTCGAGGCTAGGTTTGAAGTTTGTTTGGACCTAGAGTCTATACGAAACGGACCGACAACCGAAACTCATAGCTATAAGCCACGACTTATGAGTTATTTTGGTGAAAGAATATAGTTCGGACCCTCGAAATCGGCGTTCATAGTTTTTAAGAAGATGTGGGCCAAGCTTGGACTTGGAATACGTGAAACGGTATGAGAGTAATAAAAGCGACGAAACAACTGTAGGGCTAGGTTGGAGCGGTTTGGACCTAATTCGATGCGAAACGAGCCAACGACAAAAGCTCATCGATCTAAGCCATGACTTACGAGTTATTTTGGTGAAAAATGATTGTTTGGGATCTCAAAATCGGTCTTCAAAGTTTGTCGAGGAGATACGGGCTAGCTTGGAGTTGGAATATGTGAAACGATATCGGTGTGATAAAAGCGATGAAAAAGCTGTAAGGCTAGGTTTGAAGTTTGTTTGGACCTAATTCTATCGAAAACGGGCCAACGACCAAAACTCATAGCTATAAGCCATGACTTCGAGTTATTTTGGTGAAAAAACGTAGTTTGGGCTCTCAAAATATGCATTTATAGTTTGTCAGAAGATACGGACCAAGCTAGAGTAGGAATACGTGAAACGGTATGAGTGTGATAAAAGCTGATGGAAAAAGCTGTCGGGCTAGGTTTGAGATTTGTTTAGACCTAGAGTCTATACGAAACGGGCTAACAACCAAAACTCATAGGCTGTAAGCCACGACTTATGAGTTATTTTGGTGAAAGAATATAGTTCGGACCCTCGAAATCGGCGTTCATAGTTTTTAAGAAGATGTGGGCCAAGCTTGGACTTGGAATACGTGAAACGGTATGAGAGTAATAAAAGCGACGAAACAACTGTAGGGCTAGGTTGGAGCGAGTTTGGACCTAGTTCCATGCGAAACGAGCCAACGACAAAAGCTCATCGATCTAAGCCTTGACTTACGAGTTATTTTGGTGAAAAACGATTGTTTGGGATCTCGAAATCGGTCTTCATAGTTTGTTAAGGAGATACGGGCTAAGCTGGAGTTGGAATACGTGAAACGATATCGGTGTGATAAAAGCGATGAAAAAAGCTTGTAAGGCTAGGTTTGAGATTTGTTTGGACCTAGTTCTACCGAAAACGAGCCAACGACCAAAACTCGTAGCTAGAAGCCATGACTTATGAGTTATTTTGGTGAAAAAACGTCGTTTGGGCTCTCGAAATGCTGCCTTCATAGTTTGTCAAGAAGATACGGGCCAAGCTAGAGTTGGAATACGTGAAACGGTATGAGTGTGATAAAAGCTGATGGAAAAAGCTGTCGAAGCTAGGTTTGAAGTTTGTTTGGACCTAGGTCTATACGAAACGGGCCGACAACCAAAACTCATAGCTATAAGCCACGACTTATGAGTTATTTTGGTGAAAGAATATAGTTCGGACCCTCGAAATCGGCGTTCATAGTTTTTAAGAAGATGTGGGCCAAGTTGGACTTGGAATACGTGAAACGGTATGAGAGTAATAAAAGCGACGAAACAACTGTAGGGCTAGGTTGGAGCGAGTTTGGACCTAGTTCGATGCGAAACGAGCCAACGACAAAAGCTCATCGATCTAAGCCTTGACTTACGAGTTATTTTCGTGAAAAACGATTGTTTGGGATCTCGAAATCGGTCTTCATAGTTTGTCGAGGAGATACGGGCTAGCTGGAGTTGGAATACGTGAAACGATATCGGTGTGATAAAGCGATGAAAAAGCTTGTAAGGCTAGGTTTGAGATTTGTTTGGACCTAGTTCCATCGAAAACGGGCCAACGACCAAAACTCGTAGCTATAAGCCATGACTTATGAGTTATTTTGGTGAGAAAACATCGTTTGGGCTCTCAAAATGCTGCCTTCATAGTTTGTCGAAGATACGGGCCAACTAGAGTTAGAATACGTGAAACGGTATGAGTGTGATAAAAGCGATAGAAAAGCTGTCGAGGCTCGGTTTGAAGTTTGTTTGGACCTAGGTACTATACGAAACGGGCCGACAACCAAAACTCATAGCTATAAGCCACGACTTATGAGTTATTTTGGTGAAAGAATATAGTTTGGGCCCTCGAAATCGGCGTTCATAGTTTCTTAAGAAGATATGGGCCAAGCTTGGACTTGGAATACGTGAAACGAGTATGAGAGCGATAAAGCGATGAAACAACTGTCGGGCTAGGTTGGAGCGAGTTTGGACCTAGTTCGATGTGAAACGGGCCAATGACAAAAGCTCATCGCTCTAAGCCGTGACTTACGAGTTATTTTGGTGAAAAACGGTTGTTTGGGATGCGAAAATCGGTCTTCGTAGTTTGTCGAGGAGATACGGGCTAGCTGGAGTTGGAATACACGAAACGATATCGGTGTGATAAAAGCGATGAAAAAAGCTGTAAGGCTAGGTTTGAGTCTGTTTGGACCTAGTTCTACGGAAACGGGCCAATGGCCAAAACTCATAGCTATAAGCCATGACTTCGAGTTATTTTGGTGAAAAAACGTAGTTTGGGCTCTCAAAATGCTGTCTTCATAGTTTGTCGACAAGATACGGGCCAACTAGAGTTGGAATACGTGAAACGGTATGAGTGTGATAAAAGCTGATGAAAAAGCTGTCGAGCTAGGTTTGAGATTTGTTTGGACCTAGGTCTATACGAAACGGGCCAACTACCAAAACTCATAGCTATAAGCCACGACTTATGAGTTATTTTTGTGAAAAAATGTAGTTTGGGCCCTCGAAATCGACCTTCATAATTTTTTAAGAAGATATGTGCCAATTGGACTTAGAATACGCGAAACGATATGAGAGCGATAAAAACTAACGAAACGAGTGTCGGGTTAGGTTGGAGCGGTTTGTACCTACTTCGATGCGAAATGGGCCAACGAAAAAAGCTCATCGCTCTAAGCTTGTGACTTACGAGTTATTTTGGTGAAAAACGATTGTTTGGGATCTCAAAATCGGTCTTCATAGTTTGTCGAGGAGATACGGAGCTAGCTGGAGTTGGAATACACGAAACGATATCGGTGTGATAAAAGCGATGAAAAAGCTGTAAGGCTAGGTACGAGTCTGTTTGGACCTAGTTCTACGGAAACGGGCCAACGACCAAAACTCATAGCTATAAGCCATGACTTATGAGTTATTTTTGTGAAAAAACGTCGTTTGGGCTCTCGAAATCTTCCTTCATAGTTTGTCAAGAAGATGCGGGCCAGCTAGAGTTGGAATACGTGAAACGGTATGAGTGTGATAAAAGCGATGGAAAACACTGTCGGACTAGGTTTGAGTTTGTTTGGACCTAGGTCTATACGAAATGGGCCAACAACCAAAACTCATAGCTATAAGCCACGACTTATGAGTTATTTTGGTGAAAGAATATAGTTTGGGCCCTCGAAATCGGCGTTCATAATTTCTTAAGAAAATATGGGCCAAGCTTGGACTTGGAATACGTGAAACGAGTATGAGAGCGATAAAAGCGATGAAACAACGTCGGGCTAGGTTGGAGCGGTTTGGACCTAGTTCGATGTGAAACGGGCCAACGACAAAAGCTCATCGCTCTAGCGCGTGACTTACGAGTTATTTTGGTGAAAAACGGTTGTTTGGGATCTCAAAATCGGTCTTCATAGTTTGTCGAGGAGATACGGGCTAGCTGGAGTTGGAATACACGAAACGATATCGGTGTGATAAAAACGGATGAAAAAAGCTGTAAGGCTAGGTTTGAGATTTGTTTGGACCTAGTTCTACGGAAACGGGCCAACGACCAAAACTCATAGCTATAACCCATGACTTCGAGTTATTTTGGTGAAAAAACGTAGTTTGGGCTCTCAAAATCTGTCTTCATAGTTTGTCAAGAAGATACGGGCCAACTAGAGTTGGAATACGTGAAAAGGTATGAGTGTGATAAAAGCGATGGAAAAGCTGTCGAGGCTAGGTTTGAGTCTGTTTGGACCTAGGTCTATACGAAACGTGCCAACCACCAAAACTCATAGCTATAAGCCACGACTTATGAGTTATTTTGGTGAAAGAATATAGTTTGGGCCCTCGAAATCGGCGTTCATAGTTTCTTAAGAAGATATGGGCCAAGTTGGACTTGGAATACGTGAAACGGTATGAGAGCGATAAAAGCGATGAAACAACTTGTCGGGCTAGGTTGGAGCGAGTTTGGACCTAGTTCGATGTGAAACGGGCCAACGACAAAAGCTCATCGCTCTAGCCGTGACTTACGAGTTATTTTGGTGAAAAACGGTTGTTTGGGATCTCGAAATCGGTCTTCATAGTTTGTCGAGGAGATACGGGCAAGCTGGAGTTGGAATACACGAAACGATATCGGTGTGATAAAAGCGATGAAAAAAGCTGTAAGGCTAGGTTTGAGTCTGTTTGGACCTAGTTCTACGGAAACGGGCCAACGACCAAAACTCATAGCTATAAGCCATGACTTCGAGTTATTTTGGTGAAAAAACGTAGTTTGGGCTCTCAAAATCTGTCTTCATAGTTTGTCAAGAAGATACGGGCCAACTAGAGTTGGAATACGTGAAACGGTATGAGTGTGATAAAAGCTGATGGAAAAAGCTGTAAGGCTAGGTTTGAGACTTGTTTGGACCTAGGTCTATACGAAACGGGCCAACTACCGAAACTCATAGCTATAAGCCACGACTTATGAGTTATTTTTGTGAAAAAATGTAGTTTGGGCCCTCAAAATCGGCCTTCATACTTTTTTAAGAAGATATGGGCCAATTGGACTTAGAATACGTGAAACGATATGAGAGCGATAAAAACTAACGAAACAACTTGTTGGGTTAGGTTGGAGCGGTTTGGACCTACTTCGATGCGAAACGGGCCAACGACAAAAGCTCATCGCTCTAGGCGCGTGACTTACGAGTTATTTTGGTGAAAAACGGTTGTTTGGGATCTCAAAATCGGTCTTCATAGTTTGTCGAGGGGATACGGGCTAGCTGGAGTTGGAATACACGAAACAATATCGGTGTGATAAAAGCGATGAAAAAGCTGTAAGGCTAGGTACGAAGTCTGTTTGGACCGAGTTCTACGAAAACGGGCCAACGACCAAAACTCATAGCTATAAGCCATGACTTATGAGTTATTTTGGTGAAAAAACGTCGTTTGGGCTCTCAAAATCTTCCTTCATAGTTTGTCGAAGATGCGGGCCAACTAGAGTTGGAATACGTGAAACGGTATGAGTGTGATAAAAGCGATGGAAAACCTGTCATGCTAGGTTTGAGATTTGTTTGGACCTAGGTCTATACGAAATGGGCCAACAATAAAAACTCATAGCTATAAGCCACGACTTATGAGTTATTTTGGTGAAAGAATATAGTTTGGGCCCTCGAAATCGGCGTTCATAGTTTCTTAAGAAGATATGGGCCAAGCTTGGACTTGGAATACGTGAAACGGTATGAGAGCGATAAAAGCGATGAAACAACTGTCGGGCTAGGTTGGAGCGGTTTGGACCTAGTTCGATGTGAAACGGGCCAACGACAAAAGCTCATCGCTCTAAGCCGTGACTTACGAGTTATTTTGGTGAAAAACGGTTGTTTGGGATCTCAAAATCGGTCTTCATAGTTTGTCGAGGAGATACGGGCAAGCTGGAGTTGGAATACACGAAACGATATCGGTGTGATAAAAGCGATGAAAAAGCTGTAAGGCTAGGTTTGAGTTTGTTTGGACCTAGTTCTACGGAAACGGGCCAACGACGAAACTCATAGCTATAAGCCATGACTTCGAGTTATTTTGGTGAAAAAACGTAGTTTGGGCTCTCAAAATCTGTCTTCATAGTTTGTCAAGAAGATACGGGCCAAGCTAGAGTTGGAATACGTGAAAAGGTATGAGTGTGATAAAAGCGATGGAAACAACTTGTCGAGCTAGGTTTGAGTATGTTTGGACCTAGGTCTATACGAAACGGACCAACCACCGAAACTCGTAGCTATAAGCCACGACTTATGAGTTATTTTGGTGAAAAAATGTAGTTTGGGCTCTCAAAATCGGTCTTCATAGTTTGTAAAGAAGGTACGGGCTAGCTGGAGTTGGAATACGTGAAACGATATCGGTGTGATAAAAGCGATGAAAAGACTATAAGAGTCGGGTTTGAGGCAGTTTGGACCTAGTTCTACCGAAAACGGGCCAACGACCAAAACTCATAGCTATAAGCCATGACTTATGAGTTATTTTGGTGAAAAAACGTCGTTTGGGCTCTCAAAATCTTCCTTCATAGTTTGTCAAGAAGATACGGAGCCAACTAGAGTTGGAATAAGTGAAACGTGATGAGTGTGATAAAAGCTGATGGAAAAGCTGTCGAGGCTAGGTTTGAGATCTGTTTGGACTTTGTTCTACGAAAACGGGCCAACGACCAAAACTCATAGCTATAAGCCATGACTTATGAGTTATTTTGGTGAAAAAACGTAGTTTGGGCTCTCAAAATCTGTCTTCATAGTTTGTCGAAGATACGGGCCAAGCTAGAGTTGGAATACGTGAAAAGGTATGAGTGTGATAAAAGCGATGGAAAAGCTGTCGAGGCTAGGTTTGAGATTTGTTTGGACCTAGAGTCTATACGAAACGGACCAACAACCAAAACTCATAGCTATAAGCCACGACTTATGAGTTATTTTGGTGAAAGAATATAGTTTGGGCCCTCGAAATCGGCGTTCATAGTTTCTTAAGAAGATATGGGCCAAGCTGGACTTGGAATACGTGAAACGAGTATGAGAGCGATAAAAGCGATGAAACAACTTGTCGGGCTAGGTTGGAGCGGTTTGGACCTAGTTCGATGTGAAACGGGCCAACGACAAAAGCTCATCGCTCTAGCCGTGACTTACGAGTTATTTTGGTGAAAAACGATTGTTTGGGATCTCAAAATCGATCTTCATAGTTTGTCGAGGAGATACGGGCTAGCTGGAGTTGGAATACACGAAACGATATCGGTGTGATAAAAACGGATGAAAAAGCTGTAAGGCTAGGTTTGAGGTCTGTTTGGACCTAGTTCTACGGAAACGGGCCAACGGTTAAAACTCATAGCTATAAGCCATGACTTCGAGTTATTTTGGTAAAAAAAAGTCGTTTGGGCTCTCAAAATCTACCTTCATAGTTTGTCAAGAAGATGCGGGCCAACTAGAGTTGGAATACGTGAAACGGTATCGGTGTGATAAAAGCGATGGAGAAGCTGTCGAGCTAGGTTTGAGTTTGTTTGGACATAGTTCAATGCGAAACGGGCCAACGACCAAAACTCATAGATATAAGCCATGACTTCGAGTTATTTTAGTGAAAAAACGTCATTTGGGCTCTCAAAATCTTCCTTCATAGTTTGTCAAGAAGATACGGGCCAACTAGAGTTGGAATACGTGAAACGGTATGAGTGTGATAAAAGCGATGGAAAAGCTGTAAGGCTAGGTTTGAGTTTGTTTGGACCTAGTTCTACCGAAAACGGGCCAACGACCAAAACTCGTAGCTATAAGCCATGACTTATGAGTTATTTTTGTGAAAAAACGTCGTTTGGGCTCTCAAAATCTGCCTTTTATAGTTTGTCAAGAAGATACGGGCCAACTAGAGTTGGAATACGTGAAACGGTATGAGTGTGATAAAAGCTGATTGAAAAAGCTGTCGGGCGAGGTTTGAGCTCGTTTGGAACCGAGTCTATACGAAACGAGTCCAACAACCAAAACTCATAGCTATAAGTCACGACTTATGAGTTATTTTGGTGAAAGAATATAGTTTGGGCCCTCGAAATCGGCGTTCATAGTTTTTTAAGAAGATATGGGCCAATTGGACTTGGAATCCGTGAAACGGTATGAGAGCGATAAAAGCGACGAAACAACTGTAGGGCTAGGTTGGAGCGGTTTGGACCTAGTTCGATACGAAATGAGCCAACGACAAAAGCTCTTCGATCTAAGCCTTGACTTACGAGTTATTTTGGTGAAAAACGATTGTTCGGGATCTCAAAATCGGTCTTCATAGTTTGTCGAGGAGATACGGGCTAGCTGGAGTTGGAATACGTGAAACGATATCGGTGTGATAAAAGCGATGAAAAAGCTGTAAGGCTAGGTTTGAGTTTGTTTGGACCTAATTCTATCGAAAACGGGCCAACAACCAAAACTCATAGCTATAAGCCACGATTTATGAGTTATTTTGGTGAAAGAATATAGTTTGGGCCCTCGAAATCGGCGTTCATAGTTTTTTAGGAAGATATGGGCAAAGCTTGGACTTGGAATACGTGAAACGGTATGAGAGCGATAAAAGCGACGAAACACTTGTAGGGCTAGGTTGGAGCGGTGTGGACCTAGTTCGATGCGAAACGGGCCAACGACAAAAGCTCATCGATCTAAGCCTTGACTTACGAGTTATTTTGGTGAAAAATGATTGTTTGGGATCTCAAAATCGGTCTTCAAAGTTTGTTAAGGAGATACGGGCTAGCTTGGAGTTGGAATACGTGAAACGATATCGGTGTGATAAAAGCCGATGAAAAAGCTGTAAGGCTAGGTTTGAGTCTGTTTGGACCTAATTCTATCGAAAACGGGCCAACGACCAAAACTCATAGCTATAAGCCATGACTTATGAGTTATTTTGGTGAAAAAACGTAGTTTGGGCTCTCAAAATATGCCTTTATAGTTTGTCAAGAAGATACGGACCAAGCTAGAGTAGGAATAAGTGAAACGGTATGAGTGTGATAAAAGCTGATTGAAAAAGCTGTCGGAGCTAGGTTTGAGATCTGTTTTGACCTAGGTCTATACGAAACGGGCTAACAACCAAAACTCATAGGCGTAAGCCACGACTTATGAGTTATTTTGGTGAAAGAATATACTTTGGGCCCTCGAAATCGGCGTTGATAGTTTTTTAAGAAGATATGGGCCGAGTTGGACTTGGAATACGTGAAACGAGTATGAGAGCGATAAAAGCGATGAAACAACGTAGGGCTAGGTTGGACCGGTTTGGACCTAGTTCGATGCGAAACGGGCCAACGACAAAAGATCATCGCTCTAAGCCGTGACTTACGAGTTATTTTGGTGAAAAACGGTTGTTCGGGATCTCAAAATCGGTCTTCATAGTTTTTCAAGGAGATACGGGCTAGCTGGAGTTGGAATACGTGAAACGATATCGGTGTGATAAAAGCGATGGAAAAAGCTGTAAGGCTAGGTTTGAGTTTGTTTGGACCTAGGTCTATTTGAAACGGGCCGACAACCAAAACTCATAGCTATAAGCTACGACTTATGAGTTATTTTGGTGAAAGAATATAGTTCGGACCCTCAAAATCGGCGTTCATAGTTTTTTAAGAAGATGTGGGCCAAGCTTGGACTTGGAATACGTGAAACGGTATGAGAGTAATAAAAGCGACGAAACACTTGTAGGGCTAGGTTGGAGCGAGTTTGGACCTAGTTCGATGCGAAACGAGCCAACGACAAAAGCTCATCGATCTAAGCCTTGACTTACGAGTTATTTTGGTGAAAAACGATTGTTTGGGATCTCAAAATCGGTCTTCATAGTTTGTCGAGGAGATACGGGCTAGCTTGGAGTTGGAATACGTGAAACGATATCGGTGTGATAAAAGCGATGAAAAAGCTTGTAAGGCTAGGTTTGAGTTTGTTTGGACCTAGTTCTACGAAAACGGGCCAACGACCAAAACTCGTAGCTATAAGCCATGACTTATGAGTTATTTTGGTGAAAAAACGTCGTTTGGGCTCTCAAAATGCTGCCTTCATAGTTTGTCGAAGATACGGGCCAAGCTAGAGTTGGAATACGTGAAACGGTATGAGTGTGATAAAAGCGATGGAAAACCTGTCGGACTAGGTTTGAAGTTTGTTTGGACCTAAGTCTATCTAAAACGGGCCAACAACCAAAACTCATAGCTATAAGCCACGACTTATGAGTTATTTTGGTGAAAGAATATAGTTTGGGCCCTCGAAATCGGCGTTCATAGTTTCTTAAGAAGATATGGGCCAAGTTGGACTTGGAATACGTGAAACGGTATGAGAGCGATAAAAGCGATGAAACAACTGTCGGGCTAGGTTGGAGAAGTTTGGACCTAGTTCGATGTGAAACGGGCCAACGACAAAAGCTCATCGCTCTAGCGCGTGACTTACGAGTTATTTTGGTGAAAAACGGTTGTTTGGGATCTCAAAATCGGTCTTCATAGTTTGTCGAGGAGATACGGGCTAAGCTGGAGTTGGAATACGTGAAACGATATCGGTGTGATAAAAGCGATGAAAAAGCTGTAAGGCTAGGTTTGAAGTCTGTTTGGACCTAGTTCTACGAAAACGGGCCAACGACCAAAACTCGTAGCTATAAGCCATGACTTATGAGTTATTTTGGTGAAAAAACGTCGTTTGGGCTCTCGAAATGCTGCCTTCATAGTTTGTCAGAAGATACGGGCCAACTAGAGTTGGAATACGTGAAACGGTATGAGTGTGATAAAAGCTGATGGAAAAGCTGTCGAAGCTAGGTTTGAGATTTGTTTGGACCTAGAGTCTATACGAAACGGGCCAACAACCAAAACTCATAGCTATAAGCCACGACTTATGAGTTATTTTGGTGAAAGAATATAGTTTGGGCCCTCGAAATCGGCCTTCGTAGTTTCGTAAGAAGATATGGGCCAAGCTTGGACTTGGAATACGTGAAACGGAATGAGAGCGATAAAAGCGATGAAACAACTTGTCGGGCTAGGTTGGAGTAGTTTGGACCTAGTTCGATGTGAAACGGGCCAACGACAAAAGCTCATCGCTCTAAGCCGTGACTTACGAGTTATTTTGGTGAAAAACGGTTGTTTGGGATCTCAAAATCGGTCTTCATAGTTTGTCGAGGAGATACGGGCAAGCTGCGGTTGGAATACACGAAATGATATCGGTGTGATAAAAGCGATGAAAAAGCTGTAAGGCTAGGTTTGAAGTTTGTTTGGACCTAGTTCCTACGGAAACGGGCCAACGACGAAAACTCATATCTATAAGCCATGACTTCGAGTTATTTTAGTGAAAAAACGTCATTTGGGCTCTCAAAATCTTCCTTCATAGTTTGTCAGAAGATACGGGCCAAGCTAGAGTTGGAATACGTGAAACGGTATGAGTGTGATAAAAGCTGATGGAAAAGCTGTAAGGCTAGGTTTGAAGTTTGTTTGGACCTAGTTCTACGAAAACGGGCCAACGACCAAAACTCGTAGCTATAAGCCATGACTTATGAGTTATTTTGGTGAAAAAACGTCGTTTGGGCTCTCAAAATGCGCCTTTTATAGTTTGTCAAGAAGATACGGGCCAAGCTAGAGTTGGAATACGTGAAACGGTATGAGTGTGATAAAAGCTGATTGAAAAAGCTGTCGGGCTAGGTTTGAAGTTTGTTTGGAACCAGGTCTATACGAAACGGTCCAACAACCAAAACTCATAGCTATAAGTCACGACTTATGAGTTATTTTGGTGAAAGAATATAGTTTGGGCCCTCGAAATCGGCGTTCATAGTTTTTTAAGAAGATATGGGCCAAGCTTGGACTTGGAATCCAGTGAAACGGTATGAGAGCGATAAAAGCGACGAAACACTTGTAGGGCTAGGTTGGAGCGGTTTGGACCTAGTTCGATACGAAATGAGCCAACGACAAAAGCTCTTCGATCTAAGCCTTGACTTACGAGTTATTTTGGTGAAAAACGATTGTTCGGGATCTCAAAATCGGTCTTCATAGTTTGTCGAGTAGATACGGGCTAGCTTGGAGTTGGAATACGTGAAACGATATCGGTGTGATAAAAGCTGATGAAAAAGCTGTAAGGCTAGGTTTGAGTCTGTTTGGACCTAATTCTATCGAAAACGGGCCAACAACCAAAACTCATAGCTATAAGCCACGATTTATGAGTTATTTTGGTGAAAGAATATAGTTTGGGCCCTCGAAATCGGCGTTCATAGTTTTTTAGGAAGATATGGGCCAAGCTTGGACTTGGAATACGTGAAACGGTATGAGAGCGATAAAAGCGACGAAACACTTGTAGGGCTAGGTTGGACCGGTTTGGACCTAGTTCGATGCGAAACGGGCCAACGACAAAAGATCATCGCTCTAGCCGTGACTTACGAGTTATTTTGGTGAAAAACGGTTGTTCGGGATCTCAAAATCGGTCTTCATAGTTTTTCAAGGAGATACGGGCTAACTGGAGTTGGAATACGTGAAACGATATCGGTGTGATAAAAGCGATGGAAAAGCTGTAAGGCTAGGTTTGAGATTTGTTTGGACCTAGGTCTATGCGAAACGGACCAACAACCGAAACTCATAGCTATAAGCTACGACTTATGAGTTATTTTGGTGAAAGAATATAGTTCGGACCCTCAAAATCGGCGTTCATAGTTTTTTAAGAAGATGTGGGCCAATTTGGACTTGGAATACGTGAAACGGTATGAGAGTAATAAAAGCCGACAAAACAACTGTAGGGCTAGGTTGGAGCGGTTTGGACCTAGTTCGATGCGAAACGAGCCAACGACAAAAGCTCATCGATCTAAGCCTTGACTTACGAGTTATTTTGGTGAAAAACGATTGTTTGGGATCTCAAAATCGGTCTTCATAGTTTGTCGAGGAGATACGGGCTAGCTTGGAGTTGGAATACGTGAAACGATATCGGTGTGATAAAAGCGATGAAAAAAGCTGTAAGGCTAGGTTTGAAGTTTGTTTGGACCTAGTTCTACGAAAACGGGCCAACGACCAAAACTCGTAGCTATAAGCCATGACTTATGAGTTATTTTGGTGAAAAAACGTCGTTTGGGCTCTCAAAATGCTGCCTTCATAGTTTGTCGAGAAGATACGGGCCAAGCTAGAGTTGGAATACGTGAAACGGTATGAGTGTGATAAAAGCGATGGAAAACACTGTCGGACTAGGTTTGAAGTTTGTTTGGACCTAAGTCTATCTAAAACGGGCCAACAACCAAAACTCATAGCTATAAGCCACGACTTATGAGTTATTTTGGTGAAAGAATATAGTTTGGGCCCTCGAAATCGGCGTTCATAGTTTCTTAAGAAGATATGGGCCAACTTGGACTTGGAATACGTGAAACGAGTATGAGAGCGATAAAAGCGATGAAACAACTGTCGGGCTAGGTTGGAGCGGTTTGGACCTAGTTCGATGTGAAACGGGCCAACGACAAAAGCTCATCGCTCTAGCCGTGACTTACGAGTTATTTTCGTGAAAAACGGTTGTTTGGGATCTCAAAATCGGTCTTCATAGTTTGTCGAGGAGATACGGGCTAGCTGGAGTTGGAATACGTGAAACGATATCGGTGTGATAAAAGCGATGAAAAAGCTGTAAGGCTAGGTTTGAGATTTGTTTGGACCTAGTTCTACGAAAACGGACCAACGACCAAAACTCGTAGCTATAAGCCATGACTTATGAGTTATTTTGGTGAAAAAACGTCGTTTGGGCTCTCGAAATGCTGCCTTCATAGTTTGTCAGAAGATACGGGCCAACTAGAGTTGGAATACGTGAAACGGTATGAGTGTGATAAAAGCGATGGAAAAAGCTGTCGAAGCTAGGTTTGAGACTTGTTTGGACCTAGAGTCTATACGAAACGGGCCAACAACCAAAACTCATAGCTATAAGCCACGACTTATGAGTTATTTTGGTGAAAGAATATAGTTTGGGCACTCAAAATCGGCCTTCGTAGTTTCTTAAGAAGATATGGGCCAAGCTTGGACTTGGAATACGTGAAACGGAATGAGAGCGATAAAAGCGATGAAACAACTGTCGGGCTAGGTTGGAGCGGTTTGGACCTAGTTCGATGTGAAACGGGCCAACGACAAAAGCTCATCGCTCTAGCCGTGACTTACGAGTTATTTTGGTGAAAAACGGTTGTTTGGGATCTCAAAATCGGTCTTCATAGTTTGTCGAGGAGATACGGGCAAGCTGCGGTTGGAATACACGAAATGATATCGGTGTGATAAAAGCGAGGAAAAAGCGTAAGGCTAGGTTTGAAGTTTGTTTGGACCTAGTTCTACGGAAACGGGCCAACGGCCAAAACTCATATCTATAAGCCATGACTTCGAGTTATTTTAGTGAAAAAACGTCATTTGGGCTCTCAAAATCTTCCTTCATAGTTTGTCAAGAAGATACGGGCCAACTAGAGTTGGAATACGTGAAACGGTATGAGTGTGATAAAAGCGATGGAAAAGCTGTAAGGCTAGGTTTGAGTCTGTTTGGACCTAGTTCTACGAAAACGGGCCAACGACCAAAACTCGTAGCTATAAGCCATGACTTATGAGTTATTTTGGTGAAAAAACGTCGTTTGGGCTCTCAAAATCGCCTTTTATAGTTTGTCAAGAAGATACGGGCCAACTAGAGTTGGAATACGTGAAACGAGTATGAGTGTGATAAAAGCTGATTGAAAAAGCTTGTCGAGGCTAGGTTTGAGATCGTTTGGAACCGAGTCTATACGAAACGAGTCCAACAACCAAAACTCATAGCTATAAGTCACGAATTATGAGTTATTTTGGTGAAAGAATATAGTTTGGGCCCTCGAAATCGGCGTTCATAGTTTTTTAAGAAGATATGGGCCAAGCTTGGACTTGGAATCCGTGAAACGGTATGAGAGCGATAAAAGCGACGAAACACTCGTAGGGCTAGGTTGGAGCGGTTTGGACCTAGTTCGATACGAAATGAGCCAACGACAAAAGCTCTTCGATCTAAGCCTTGACTTACGAGTTATTTTGGTGAAAAACGATTGTTCGGGATCTCAAAATCGGTCTTCATAGTTTGTCGAGGAGATACGGACTAGCTGGAGTTGGAATACGTGAAACGATATCGGTGTGATAAAAGCGATGAAAAAGCTGTAAGGCTAGGTTTGAGATCTGTTTGGACCTAATTCTATCGAAAACGGGCCAACAACCAAAACTCATAGCTATAAGCCACGATTTATGAGTTATTTTGGTGAAAGAATATAGTTTGGGCCCTCGAAATCGGCGTTCATAGTTTTTTAGGAAGATATGGGCCAAGCTTGGACTTGGAATACGTGAAACGGTATGAGAGCGATAAAAGCGACGAAACAACTTGTAGGGCTAGGTTGGACCGGTTTGGACCTAGTTCGATGCGAAACGGGCCAACGACAAAAGATCATCGCTCTAAGCCGTGACTTACGAGTTATTTTGGTGAAAAACGGTTGTTCGGGATCTCAAAATCGGTCTTCATAGTTTTTCAAGGAGATACGGGCTAGCTGGAGTTGGAATACGTGAAACGATATCGGTGTGATAAAAGCGATGGAAAAGCTGTAAGGCTAGGTTTGAGATTTGTTTGGACTCAGGTCTATGCGAAACGGACGACAACCAAAACTCATAGCTATAAGCTACGACTTATGAGTTATTTTGGTGAAAGAATATAGTTCGGACCCTCGAAATCGGCGTTCATAGTTTTTTAAGAAGATGTGGGCCAAGCTTGGACTTGGAATACGTGAAACGGTATGAGAGTAATAAAAGCGACGAAACACTATAGGGCTAGGTTGGAGCGAGTTTGGACCTAGTTCGATGCGAAACGAGCCAACGACAAAAGCTCATCGATCTAAGCCTTGACTTACGAGTTATTTTGGTGAAAAACGATTGTTTGGGATCTCAAAATCGGTCTTCATAGTTTGTCGAGGAGATACGGGCTAGCTGGAGTTGGAATACGTGAAACGATATCGGTGTGATAAAAGCGATGAAAAAGCTTGTAAGGCTAGGTTTGAGTTTGTTTGGACCTAGTTCTACGAAAACGGGCCAACGACCAAAACTCGTAGCTATAAGCCATGACTTATGAGTTATTTTGGTGAAAAAACGTCGTTTGGGCTCTCAAAATCTGCCTTCATAGTTTGTCAAGAAGATACGGGCCAACTAGAGTTGGAATACGTGAAACGGTATGAGTGTGATAAAAGCGATGGAAAACATGTCGGACTAGGTTTGAGACTGTTTGGTCCTAGGTCTATCTAAAACGGGCCAACAACCAAAAATCATAGCTATAAGCCACGATTTATGAGTTATTTTGGTGAAAGAATATAGTTTGGGCCCTCGAAATCGGCGTTCATAGTTTTTGAGAAGATATGGGCCAACTGCACTTGGAATACGTGAAACGGTATGAGAGCGATAAAAGCGACGAAACAACTTGTAGGGCTAGGTTGGAGCGAGTGTGGACCTAGTTCGATGCGAAACGGGCCAACGACAAAAGCTCATCGATCTAAGCCTTGACTTACGAGTTATTTTGGTGAAAAATGATTGTTTGGGATCTCAAAATCGGTCTTCAAAGTTTGTCGAGGAGATACGGGCTAGCTGGAGTTGGAATACGTGAAACGATATCGGTGTGATAAAAGCGATGAAAAAACTATAAGGCTAGGTTTGAGGTCTGTTTGGACCTAATTCTATCGAAAACGGGCCAACGACCAAAACTCATAGCTATAAGCCATGACTTCGAGTTATTTTGGTGAAAAAACGTAGTTTGGGCTCTCAAAATATGCCTTTATAGTTTGTCAAGAAGATACGGACCAAGCTAGAGTAGGAATAAGTGAAACGGTATGAGTGTGATAAAAGCTGAAGGAAAAAGCTGTCGAGCCTAGGTTTGAAGTCTGTTTGGACCTAGAGTCTATACGAAACGGGCTAACAACCAAAACTCATAGTTGTAAACCACGACTTATGAGTTATTTTGGTGAAAGAATATACTTTGGGCCCTCGAAATCGGCGTTCATAGTTTTTTAAGAAGATATGAGCCAATTTGGACTTGGAATACGTGAAACGAGTATGAGAGCGATAAAAGCGATGAAACAACTTGTAGGGCTAGGTTGAACCGGTTTGGACCTAGTTCGATGTAAAACGGGCCAACGACAAAAGATCATCGCTCTAGCCGTGACTTACGAGTTATTTTGGTGAAAAACGGTTGTTCGGGATCTCAAAATCGGTCTTCATAGTTTGTCGAGGAGATACGGGCTAGCTGGAGTTGGAATACGTGAAACGATATCGGTGTGATAAAAGCGATGGAAAAGCTGTAAGGCTAGGTTTGAGTCTGTTTGGACCTAGGTCTATACGAAACGGACCGACAACCAAAACTCATAGCTATAAGCCACGACTTATGAGTTATTTTGGTGAAAGAATATAGTTCGGACCCTCGAAATCGGCGTTCATAGTTTTTAAGAAGATGTGGGCCAAGCTTGGACTTGGAATACATGAAACGGTATGAGAGTAATAAAAGCGACGAAACAACTTGTAAGGCTAGGTTGGAGCGGTTTGGACCTAATTCGATGCGAAACGAGCCAACGACAAAAGCTCATCGAACTAAGCCTTGACTTACGAGTTATTTTGGTGAAAAACGATTGTTTGGGATCTCAAAATCGGTCTTCATAGTTTGTCGAGGAGATACGGGCTAGCTGGAGTTGGAATACGTGAAACGATATCGGTGTGATAAAAGCGATGAAAAAGCTGTAAGGCTAGGTTTGAGTCTGTTTGGACCTAGTTCTACGAAAACGGGCCAACGACCAAAACTCGTAGCTATAAGCCATGACTTATGAGTTATTTTGGTGAAAAAACGTCGTTTGGGCTCTCAAAATGCTGCCTTCATAGTTTGTCAAGAAGATACGGGCCAACTAGAGTTGGAATACGTGAAACGGTATGAGTGTGATAAAAGCGATGGAAAAAGCTGTCGGGCTAGGTTTGAGACTGTTTGGACCTAGGTCTATACGAAACGGGCCAACAACCAAAACTTTATAGCTATAAGCCACGACTTATGAGTTATTTTGGTGAAAGAATATAGTTCGGACCCTCGAAATCGGCGTTTATAGTTTTTAAGAAGATGTGGGCCAACTTGGACTTGGAATACGTGAAACGGTATGAGAGTAATAAAAGCGACGAAACAACTTGTAGGGCTAGGTTGGAGCGAGTTTGGACCTAATTCGATGCGAAACGAGCCAACGACAAAAGCTCATCGATCTAAGCCTTGACTTACGAGTTATTTTGGTGAAAAATGATTGTTTGGGATCTCAAAATCGGTCTTCCAAGTTTGTCGAGGAGATACGGGCTAACTTGAGTTGGAATACGTGAAACGATATCGGTGTGATAAAAGCGATGAAAAAGCTGTAAGGCTAGGTTTGAGTCTGTTTGGACCTAATTCTATCGAAAACGGGCCAACGACCAAAACTCATAGCTATAAGCCATGACTTCGAGTTATTTTGGTGAAAAAACGTAGTTTGGGCTCTCAAAATATGCATTTATAGTTTGTCAAGAAGATACGGACCAACTAGAGTAGGAATACGTGAAACGGTATGAGTGTGATAAAAGCGATGGAAAAGCTGTCGGAGCTAGGTTTGAAGTCTGTTTGGACCTAGGTCTATACGAAATGGGCTAACAACCAAAACTCATAGCTGTAAGCCACGACTTATGAGTTATTTTGGTGAAAGAATATACTTTGGGCCCTCGAAATCGGCGTTCATAGTTTTTAAGAAGATATGGGCCAAGTTGGACTTGGAATACGTGAAACGAGTATGAGAGCGATAAGAGCGATGAAACAACTGTAGGGCTAGGTTGGACCGGTTTGGACCTAGTTCGATGCGAAACGAGCCAACGACAAAAGCTCATCGATCTAAGCCTTGACTTACGAGTTATTTTGGTGAAAAACGATTGTTTGGGATCTCAAAATCGGTCTTCATAGTTTGTCGAGGAGATACGGGCTAGCTTGGAGTTGGAATACGTGAAACGATATCGGTGTGATAAAAACGGATGAAAAAGCTGTAAGGCTAGGTTTGAGTCTGTTTGGACCTAGTTCTACCGAAAACGGGCCAACGACCAAAACTCATAGCTATAAGCCATGACTTTTGAGTTATTTTGGTGAAAAAACGTAGTTTGGGCTCTCAAAATCGTCTTCATAGTTTGTCAAGAAGATACGGGCCAACTAGAGTTGGAATACGTGAAACGGTATGAGTGTGATAAAAGCGATGGAAAAGCTGTCGGGCTAGGTTTGAGTTTGTTTGGACCTAGAGTCTATACGAAACGGGCCAACTACCAAAACTCATAGCTATAAGCCACGACTTATGAGTTATTTTTGTGAAAAAATGTAGTTTGGGCCCTCGAAATCGGCCTTCATAATTTTTAAGAAGATATGGGCCAATTGGACTTAGAATACGTGAAACGATATGAGAGCGATAAAAACTAACGAAACAACTGTCGGGTTAGGTTGGAGCGGTTTGTACCTACTTCGATGCGAAATGGGCCAACGAAAACAACTCATCGCTCTAGCCGTGACTTACGAGTTATTTTGGTGAAAAACGGTTGTTTGGGATCTCAAAATCGGTCTTCATAGTTTGTCAAGGAGATACGGGCAAGCTGGAGTTGGAATACGTGAAACGATATCGGTGTGATAAAAGCGATGAAAAAGCTGTAAGGCTAGGTTTGAGTTTGTTTGGACCTAGTTCTACGGAAACGGGCCAACGGCCAAAACTCATAGCTATAAGCCATGACTTACGAGTTATTTTGGTGAAAAAACATAGTTTGGGCTCTCAAAATCTGTCTTCATAGTTTGTCAAGAAGATACGGGCCAAGCTAGAGTTGGAATACGTGAAACGGTATGAGTGTGATAAAAGCGATGGAAAAGCTGTCGAGGCTAGGTTTGAGTATGTTTGGACCTAGGTCTATACGAAACGGACCAACTACCAAAACTCATAGCTATAAGCCACGACTTATGAGTTATTTTTGTGAAAAAATGTAGTTTGGGCCCTCGAAATCGGCCTTCATAGTTTTTTAAGAAGATATGGGCCAATTGGACTTAGAATACGTGAAACGATATGAGAGCGATAAAAACTAACGAAACAACTGTCGGGTTAGGTTGGAGCGAGTTTGGACCTAGTTCGATGTGAAACGGGCCAACGACAAAAGCTCATCGCTCTAAGCTGTGACTTACGAGTTATTTTGGTGAAAAACGGTTGTTTGGGATCTCAAAATCGGTCTTCATAGTTTGTCAAGGAGATACGGGCTAGCTGGAGTTGGAATACGTGAAACGATATCGGTGTGATAAAAGCGATGAAAAAAGCTGTAAGGCTAGGTTTGAGTTGTTTGGACCTACTTCTACGGAAACGGGCCAACGACCAAAACACATAGCTATAAGCCATGACTTACGAGTTATTTTGGTGAAAAAGCGTAGTTTGGGCTCTCAAAATCTGTCTTCATAGTTTGTCGAAGATACGGGCCAACTAGAGTTGGAATACGTGAAACGGTATGAGTGTGATAAAAGCTGATGGAAAAAGCTGTCGGGCTAGGTTTGAGACTTGTTTGGACCTAGGTCTATACGAAACGGGCTAACAACCAAAACTCATAGCTGTAAGCCACGACTTATGAGTTATTTTGGTGAAAGAATATACTTTGGGCCCTCGAAATCGGCGTTCATAGTTTTTAAGAAGATATGGGCCAATTTGGACTTGGAATACGTGAAACGGTATGAGAGCGATAAAAGCGATGAAACAACTTGTAGGGCTAGGTTGGACCGGTTTGGACCTAGTTCGATGCGAAACGAGCCAACGACAAAAGCTCATCGATCTAAGCCTTGACTTACGAGTTATTTTGGTGAAAAACGATTGTTTGGGATCTCAAAATCAATCTTCATAGTTTGTTAAGGAGATACGGGCTAGCTTGGAGTTGGAATACGTGAAACGATATCGGTGTGATAAAAGCGATGAAAAAACCGTAAGGCTAGGTTTGAGATTTGTTTGGACCTAGTTCTACCGAAAACGGGCCAACGACCAAAACTCGTAGCTATAAGCCATGACTTATGAGTTATTTTGGTGAAAAAACGTCGTTTGGGCTCTCAAAATGCTGCCTTCATAGTTTGTCAAGAAGATACGGGCCAACTAGAGTTGGAATACGTGAAACGGTATGAGTGTGATAAAAGCTGATGGAAAAAGCTGTCGGGCTAGGTTTGAAGTTTGTTTGGACCTAGGTCTATACGAAACGGGCCAACAACCAAAACTCATAGCTATAAGCCACGACTTATGAGTTATTTTGGTGAAAGAATATAGTTCGGACCCTCGAAATCGGCGTTCATAGTTTTTAAGAAGATGTGGGCCAAGCTTGGACTTAGAATACGTGAAACGGTATGAGAGTAATAAAAGCGACGAAACAACTTGTAGGGCTAGGTTGGAGCGAGTTTGGACCTAGTTCGATGCGAAACGAGCCAACGACAAAAGCTCATCGATCTAAGCCTTGACTTACGAGTTATTTTGGTGAAAAACGATTGTTTGGGATCTCGAAATCGGTCTTCATAGTTTGTCGAGGAGATACGGGCTAGCTTGGAGTTGGAATACGTGAAACGATATCGGTGTGATAAAAGCTGATGAAAAAGCTGTAAGGCTAGGTTTGAGTCTGTTTGGACCTAGTTCTACGAAAACGGGCGAACGACCAAAACTCGTAGCTATAAGCCATGACTTATGAGTTATTTTGGTGAAAAAACGTCGTTTGGGCTCTCAAAATGCTGCCTTCATAGTTTGTCGAAGATACGGGCCAAGCTAGAGTTGGAATACGTGAAACGGTATGAGTGTGATAAAAGCTGATGGAAAAGCTGTCGAGGCTAGGTTTGAAGTTTGTTTGGACCTAGAGTCTATACGAAACGGACCAACAACCAAAACTCATAGCTATAAGCCACGACTTATGAGTTATTTTGGTGAAAGAATATAGTTCGGACCCTCGAAATCGGCGTTCATAGTTTTTTAAGAAGATGTGGGCCAAGCTTGGACTTGGAATACGTGAAACGGTATGAGAGTAATAAAAGCGACGAAACAACTTGTAGGGCTAGGTTGGAGCGAGTTTGGACCTAGTTCGATGCGAAACGAGCCAACGACAAAAGCTCATCGATCTAAGCCTTGACTTACGAGTTATTTTGGTGAAAAACGATTGTTTGGGATCTCAAAATCGGTCTTCATAGTTTGTCGAGGAGATACGGGCTAGCTTGGAGTTGGAATACGTGAAACGATATCGGTGTGATAAAAGCGATGAAAAAGCTGTAAGGCTAGGTTTGAGTTTGTTTGGACCTAGTTCTACGAAAACGGGCCAACGACCAAAACTCGTAGCTATAAGCCATGACTTATGAGTTATTTTGGTGAAAAAACGTCGTTTGGGCTCTCAAAATGCTGCCTTCATAGTTTGTCAGAAGATACGGGCCAACTAGAGTTGGAATACGTGAAACGGTATGAGTGTGATAAAAGCGATGGAAAAGCTGTCGAGCTAGGTTTGAGATTTGTTTGGACCTAGAGTCTATACGAAACGGGCCAACAACCAAAACTCATAGCTATAAGCCACGACTTATGAGTTATTTTGGTGAAAGAATATAGTTTGGGCCCTCGAAATCGGCCTTCATAGTTTCTTAAGAAGATATGGGCCAAGCTTGGACTTGGAATACGTGAAACGGAATGAGAGCGATAAAAGCGATGAAACAACTGTCGGGTTAGGTTGGAGCGGTTTGGACCTGGTTCGATGTGAAACGGGCCAACGACAAAAGCTCATCGCTCTAGCCGTGACTTACGAGTTATTTTTGTGAAAAACGGTTGTTTGGGATGCGAAAATCGGTCTTCATAGTTTGTCGAGGAGATACGGAGCTAGCTGGAGTTGGAATACACGAAACGATATCGGTGTGATAAAAGCGATGAAAAAAGCTGTAAGGCTAGGTTTGAGACTTGTTTGGACCTAGTTCTACGGAAACGGGCCAACGGCCAAAACTCATAGCTATAAGCCATGACTTATGAGTTATTTTTGTGAAAAAACGTCGTTTGGGCTCTCGAAATCTTCTTTCATAGTTTGTCAAGAAGATGCGGGCCAAGCTAGAGTTGGAATACGTGAAACGGTATGAGTGTGATAAAAGCGATGGAAAACACTGTCGGACTAGGTTTGAGTCTGTTTGGACCTAGGTCTATACGAAACGGGCCAACAACCAAAACTCATAGCTATAAGCCACGACTTATGAGTTATTTTGGTGAAAGAATATAGTTTGGGCCCTCGAAATCGGCCTTCATAGTTTCTTAAGAAGATATGGGCCAAGTTGGACTTGGAATACGTGAAACGGAATGAGAGCGATAAAAGCGATGAAACAACTTGTCGGGTTAGGTTGGAGCGAGTTTGGACCTAGTTCGATGTGAAACGGGCCAACGACAAAAGCTCATCGCTCTAGCCGTGACTTACGAGTTATTTTTGTGAAAAACGGTTGTTTGGGATCTCAAAATCGGTCTTCATAGTTTGTCGAGGAGATACGGGCTAGCTGGAGTTGGAATACACGAAACGATATCGGTGTGATAAAAACGGATGAAAAAGCTGTAAGGCTAGGTTTGAGATTTGTTTGGAACTAGTTCTACGGAAACGGGCCAACGGCCAAAACTCATAGCTATAAGCCTTGACTTTTGAGTTATTTTGGTGAAAAAACGTAGTTTGGGCTCTCAAAATGCTGTCTTCATAGTTTGTCAAGAAGATACGGGCCAACTAGAGTTGGAATACGTGAAACGGTATGAGTGTGATAAAAGCTGATGGAAAAGCTGTCGAGGCTAGGTTTGAGATTTGTTTGGACCTAGAGTCTATACGAAACGGGCCAACTACCAAAACTCATAGCTATAAGCCACGACTTATGAGTTATTTTTGTGAAAAAATGTAGTTTGTGCCCTCAAAATCGGCCTTCATAATTTTTAAGAAGATATGGGCCAATTGGACTTAGAATACGTGAAACGATATGAGGGCGATAAAAACTAACGAAACAACTGTCGGGTTAGGTTGGAGCGGTTTGTACCTACTTCGATGCGAAATGGGCCAACGAAAAAAGCTCATCGCTCTAGCCGTGACTTACGAGTTATTTTGGTGAAAAACGGTTGTTTGGGATCTCAAAATCGGTCTTCATAGTTTGTCGAGGGGATACGGGCTAGCTGGAGTTGGAATACATGAAACAATATCGGTGTGATAAAAGCTGATGAAAAAGCTGTAAGGCTAGGTACGAAGTTTGTTTGGACCTAGTTCTACGAAAACGGGCCAACGACCAAAACTCATAGCTATAAGCCATGACTTATGAGTTATTTTGGTGAAAAAACGTCGTTTGGGCTCTCGAAATCTTCCTTCATAGTTTGTCAAGAAGATGCGGGCCAACTAGAGTTGGAATACGTGAAACGGTATGAGTGTGATAAAAGCGATGGAAAACTGTCGAGGCTAGGTTTGAGTTTGTTTGGACCTAGGTCTATACGAAATGGGCCAACAACCAAAACTCATAGCTATAAGCCACGACTTATGAGTTATTTTGGTGAAAGAATATAGTTTGGGCCCTCGAAATCGGCGTTCATAGTTTCTTAAGAAGATATGGGCCAAGCTTGGACTTGGAATACGTGAAACGAGTATGAGAGCGATAAAAGCGATGAAACAACGTCGGGCTAGGTTGGAGCGGTTTGGACCTAGTTCGATGTGAAACGGGCCAACGACAAAAGCTCATCGCTACTAGCCGTGACTTACGAGTTATTTTGGTGAAAAACGGTTGTTTGGGATCTCAAAATCGGTCTTCGTAGTTTGTCGAGGAGATACGGGCTAGCTGGAGTTGGAATACGTGAAACGATATCGGTGTGATAAAAACGGATGAAAAAGCTGTAAGGCTAGGTTTGAGATTTGTTTGGACCTAGTCTTATACGAAACGGGCCAACGACCAAAACTCATAGCTATAAGCCACGACTTATGAGTTATTTTGGTGAAAGAATATAGTTTGGGCCCTCAAAATCGGCCTTCATAGTTTCTTAAGAAGATATGGGCCAAGCTTGGACTTGGAATACGTGAAACGGAATGAGAGCGATAAAAGCGATGAAACAGCTTGTAGGGCTAGGTTGGACCGGTTTGGACCTAGTTCGATGCGAAACGAGCCAACGACAAAAGCTCATCGATCTAAGCCTTGACTTACGAGTTATTTTGGTGAAAAACGATTGTTTGGGATCTCGAAATCGGTCTTCATAGTTTGTTAAGGAGATACGGGCTAGCTGGAGTTGGAATACGTGAAACGATATCGGTGTGATAAAAGCTGATGAAAAAACCGTAAGGCTAGGTTTGAGATTTGTTTGGACCTAGTTCTACGAAAACGGGCCAACGACCAAAACTTGTAGCTATAAGCCATGACTTATGAGTTATTTTGGTGAAAAAACGTCGTTTGGGCTCTCAAAATGCGCCTTCATAGTTTGTCAGAAGATACGGGCCAACTAGAGTTGGAATACGTGAAACGGTATGAGTGTGATAAAAGCTGATGGAAAAGCTGTCGGGCTAGGTTTGAGACTTGTTTGGACCTAGGTCTATACGAAACGGGCCAACAACCAAAACTCATAGCTATAAGCCACGACTTATGAGTTATTTTGGTGAAAAAATGTAGTTTGGGCTCTCGAAATCGGTCTTCATAGTTTGTAAAGAAGGTACGGGCTAGCTGGAGTTGGAATACGTGAAACGATATCGGTGTGATAAAAGCGATGAAAAGACTATAAGGCTGGGTTTGAGTACATTTGGACCTAGTTCTACGAAAACGGGCCAACGACCAAAACTCATAGCTATAAGCCATGACTTATGAGTTATTTTGGTGAAAAAACGTCGTTTGGGCTCTCAAAATCTTCCTTCATAGTTTGTCGAAGATACGGGCCAACTAGAGTTGGAATACGTGAAACGGTATGAGTGTGATAAAAGCGATGGAAAAAGCTGTCGAGGCTAGGTTTGAGATTTGTTTGGACCTAGGTCTATACGAAGCGGACGACTACCAAAACTCATAGCTATAAGCCACGACTTATGAGTTATTTTGGTGAAAAAATGTAGTTTGAGCCCTCGAAATCGGCCTTCATAGTTTTTAAGAAGATATGGGCCAATTGGACTTAGAATACGTGAAACGATATGAGAGCGATAAAAACTAACGAAACAACTGTCGGGTTAGGTTGGAGCGAGTTTGGACCTACTTCGATGCGAAACGGGCCAACGACAAAAGCTCATCGCTCTAGGCGTGACTTACGAGTTATTTTGGTGAAAAACGGTTGTTTGGGATCTCAAAATCGGTCTTCATAGTTTGTCGAGGGGATACGGGCTAGCTGGAGTTGGAATACACGAAACAATATCGGTGTGATAAAAGCGATGAAAAAAGCTGTAAGGCTAGGTACGAGATTTGTTTGGACCTAGTTCTACAGAAAACGGGCCAACGACCAAAACTCATAGCTATAAGCCATGACTTATGAGTTATTTTGGTGAAAAAACGTCGTTTGGGCTCTCGAAATCTTCCTTCATAGTTTGTCGAAGATGCGGGCCAAGCTAGAGTTGGAATACGTGAAACGGTATGAGTGTGATAAAAGCGATGGAAAACTCGTCGGGCTAGGTTTGAAGTTTGTTTGGACCTAGGTCTATACGAAATGGGCCAACAACCAAAACTCGTAGCTATAAGCCACGACTTATGAGTTATTTTGGTGAAAGAATATAGTTTGGGCCCTCGAAATCGGCGTTCATAGTTTCTTAAGAAGATATGGGCCAAGCTTGGACTTGGAATACGTGAAACGATATGAGAGCGATAAAAGCGATGAAACAACGTCGAGGCTAGGTTGGAGCGGTTTGGACCTAGTTCGATGTGAAACGGGCCAACGACAAAAGCTCATCGCTCTAGCCGTGACTTACGAGTTATTTTGGTGAAAAACGGTTGTTTGGGATCTCAAAATCGGTCTTCATAGTTTGTCGAGGAGATACGGGCTAGCTGGAGTTGGAATACACGAAACGATATCGGTGTGATAAAAACGGATGAAAAAGCTTGTAAGGCTAGGTTTGAGACTTGTTTGGACCTAGTTCCTACGGAAACGGGCCAACGGCCAAAACTCATAGCTATAAGCCATGACTTCGAGTTATTTTGGTGAAAAAACGTAGTTTGGGCTCTCAAAATCTGTCTTCATAGTTTGTCGAAGATACGGGCCAAGCTAGAGTTGGAATACGTGAAAAGGTATGAGTGTGATAAAAGCGATGGAAAAAGCTGTCGAGGCTAGGTTTGAGATTTGTTTGGACCTAGGTCTATACGAAACGGGCCAACCACCGAAACTCATAGCTATAAGCCACGACTTATGAGTTATTTTGGTGAAAAAATGTAGTTTGGGCTCTCGAAATCGGTCTTCATAGTTTGTAAAGAAGGTACGGGCTAGCTTGGAGTTGGAATACGTGAAACGATATCGGTGTGATAAAAGCGATGAAAAGACTATAAAGTGCAGGTTTGAGTACATTTGGACCTAGTTCTACGAAAACGGGCCAACGACCAAAACTCGTAGCTATAAGCCATGACTTATGAGTTATTTTGGTGAAAAAACGTCGTTTGGGCTCTCGAAATCTTCCTTCATAGTTTGTCGAAGATACGGAGCCAGCTAGAGTTGGAATAAGTGAAACGTTATGAGTGTGATAAAAGCGATGGAAAAGCTGTCGAGGCTAGGTTTGAGGTTTGTTTGGACTTTGTTCTACGAAAACGGGCCAACGACCAAAACTCGTAGCTATAAGCCATGACTTATGAGTTATTTTGGTGAAAAAACATCGTTTGGGCTCTCAAAATCTTCCTTCATAGTTTGTCGAAGATACGGGCCAAGCTAGAGTTGGAATACGTGAAACGGTATGAGTGTGATAAAAGCGATGGAAAAGCTGTCGAGGCTAGGTTTGAAATTTGTTTGGACCTAGGTCTATCTAAAACGGGCCAACAACCAAAACTCATAGCTATAAGCCACGACTTATGAGTTATTTTGGTGAAAGAATATAGTTTGGGCCCTCGAAATCGGCGTTCATAGTTTTTAAGAAGATATGGGCCAAGCTGGACTTGGAATACGTGAAACGGTATGAGAGCGATAAAAGCGACGAAACAACTTGTAGGGTTAGGTTGGAGCGAGTTTGGACCTAGTTCGATGCGAAACGGGCCAACGACAAAAGCTCATCGATCTAAGCCTTGACTTACGAGTTATTTTGGTGAAAAATGATTGTTTGGGATCTCGAAATCGGTCTTCAAAGTTTGTCGAGGAGATACGGGCTAGCTTGGAGTTGGAATACGTGAAACGATATCGGTGTGATAAAAGCTGATGAAAAAGCTTGTAAGGCTAGGTTTGAGATTTGTTTGGACCTAATTCTATCGAAAACGGACCAACGACCAAAACTCATAGCTATAAGCCATGACTTCGAGTTATTTTGGTGAAAAAACGTAGTTTGGGCTCTCAAAATATGCCTTTATAGTTTGTCAAGAAGATACGGACCAAGCTAGAGTAGGAATACGTGAAACGGTATGAGTGTGATAAAAGCGATGGAAAAAGCTGTCGGGCTAGGTTTGAGATTTGTTTGGACCTAGATCTATACGAAACGGGCTAACAACCAAAACTCATAGGCTGTAAGCCACGACTTATGAGTTATTTTGGTGAAAGAATATACTTTGGGCCCTCGAAATCGGCGTTCATAGTTTTTAAGAAGATATGGGCCAAGCTTGGACTTGGAATACGTGAAACGGTATGAGAGCGATAAAAGCGATGAAACAACTGTAGGGCTAGGTTGGACCGGTTTGGACCTAGTTCGATGCGAAACGGGCCAACGACAAAAGATCATCGCTCTAAGCCGTCGACTTACGAGTTATTTTGGTGAAAAACGGTTGTTTGGGATCTCAAAATCGGTCTTCATAGTTTGTCGAGGAGATACGGGCTAGCTGGAGTTGGAATACGTGAAACGATATCGGTGTGATAAAAGCGATGGAAAAACTATAAGGCTAGGTTTGAAGTCTGTTTGGACCTAGTTCTACGAAAACGGGCCAACGACCAAAACTCGTAGCTATAAGCCATGACTTATGAGTTATTTTGGTGAAAAAACGTCGTTTGGGCTCTCAAAATGCTGCCTTCATAGTTTGTTAAGAAGATACGGGCCAAGCTAGAGTTGGAATACGTGAAACGGTATGAGTGTGATAAAAGCGATGGAAAAGCTGTCGAGGCTAGGTTTGAGATTTGTTTGGACCTAGGTCTATACGAAACGGGCCAACAACGAAACTCGTAGCTATAAGCCACGACTTATGAGTTATTTTGGTGAAAGCATATAGTTTGGGCCCTCGAAATCGGCGTTCATAGTTTTTTAAGAAGATATGGGCCAACTTGGACTTGGAATACGTGAAACGGTATGAGAGCGATAAAAGCGATGAAACAACTATAGGGCTAGGTTGGAGCGGTTTGGACCTAGTTCGATGCGAAACGGACCAACGACAAAAGCTCATCGCTCTAAGCCATGACTTACGAGTTATTTTGGTGAAAAACGATTGTTTGGGCTCTCAAAATGCGCCTTCATAGTTTGTTAAGAAGATACGGGCCAAGCTAGAGTTGGAATACGTGAAACGGTATGAGTGTGATAAAAGCGATGGAAAAGCTGTCGAGGCTAGGTTTGAGATTTGTTTGGACCTAGGTCTATACGAAACGGGCCAACAACCAAAACTCATAGCTATAAGCCACGACTTATGAGTTATTTTGGTGAAAGCATATAGTTTGGGCCCTCGAAATCGGCGTTCATAGTTTTTAAGAAGATATGGGCCAAGCTTGGACTTGGAATACGTGAAACGAGTATGAGAGCGATAAAAGCGACGAAACAACTGTAGGGCTAGGTTGGAGCGGTTTGGACCTAGTTCGATACGAAACGGGCCAACGACAAAAGCTCATCGATCTAAGCCATGACTTACGAGTTATTTTGGTGAAAAACGATTGTTTGGGATCTCAAAATCGGTCTTCATAGTTTGTCGAGGAGATACGGGCTAAGCTTGGAGTTGGAATACGTGAAACGATATCGGTGTGATAAAAGCGATGAAAAAACCGTAAGGCTAGGTTTGAGATTGTTTGGACCTAGTTCTACGAAAACGGGCCAACGACCAAAACTCGTAGCTATAAGCCATGACTTATGAGTTATTTTGGTGAAAAAACGTCGTTTGGGCTCTCAAAATGCTGCCTTCATAGTTTGTCAAGAAGATACGGGCCAAGCTAGAGTTGGAATACGTGAAACGGTATGAGTGTGATAAAAGCGATGGAAAAAGCTGTCGAGGCTAGGTTTGAAGTTTGTTTGGACTAGAGTCTATACGAAACGGACCGACAACCAAAACTCATAGCTATAAGCCACGACTTATGAGTTATTTTGGTGAAAGAATATAGTTCGGACCCTCGAAATCGGCGTTCATAGTTTTTAAGAAGATGTGGGCCAAGCTTGGACTTGGAATACGTGAAACGGTATGAGAGTAATAAAAGCGACGAAACAACTGTAGGGCTAGGTTGGAGCGGTTTGGACCTAGTTCGATGCGAAACGAGCCAACGACAAAAGCTCATCGATCTAAGCCTTGACTTACGAGTTATTTTGGTGAAAAACGATTGTTTGGGATCTCAAAATCGGTCTTCATAGTTTGTCGAGGAGATACGGGCTAGCTTGGAGTTAGAATACGTGAAACGATATCGGTGTAATAAAAGCGATGAAAAAAGCTGTAAGGCTAGGTTTGAAGTTTGTTTGGACCTAGTTCTACAGAAAACGGGCCAACGACCAAAACTCGTAGCTATAAGCCATGACTTATGAGTTATTTTGGTGAAAAAACGTCGTTTGGGCTCTCGAAATGCTGCCTTCATAGTTTGTCAGAAGATACGGGCCAACTAGAGTTGGAATACGTGAAACGGTATGAGTGTGATAAAAGCGATGGAAAAACTATCGAGGCTAGGTTTGAGATTTGTTTGGACCTAGGTCTATACGAAACGGGCCAACAACCAAAACTCATAGCTATAAGCCACGACTTATGAGTTATTTTGGTGAAAGAATATAGTTTGGGCCCTCGAAATCGGCCTTCATAGTTTCTTAAGAAGATATGGGCCAAGCTTGGACTTAGAATACGTGAAACGGAATGAGAGCGATAAAAGCGATGAAACAACTTGTCGGGTTAGGTTGGAGCGAGTTTGGACCTGGTTCGATGTGAAACGGGCCAACGACAAAAGCTCATCGCTCTAAGCCGTGACTTACGAGTTATTTTGGTGAAAAACGGTTGTTTGGGATCCGAAAATCGGTCTTCATAGTTTGTCGAGGAGATACGGGCTAGCTGGAGTTGGAATACACGAAACGATATCGGTGTGATAAAAGCGATGAAAAAGCTGTAAGGCTAGGTTCGAGACTGTTTGGACCTAGTTCTACGAAAACGGGCCAACGACCAAAACTCGTAGCTATAAGCCATGACTTTTGAGTTATTTTGGTGAAAAAACGTAGTTTGGGCTCTCAAAATCTGTCTTCATAGTTTGTCAAGAAGATACGGGCCAGCTAGAGTTGGAATACGTGAAACGGTATGAGTGTGATAAAAGCGATGGAAAAGCTGTCGAGGCTAGGTTTGAGTTTGTTTGGACCTAGGTCTATACGAAACGGACCGACTACCAAAACTCATAGCTATAAGCCACGACTTATGAGTTATTTTTGTGAAAAAATGTAGTTTGGGCCCTCGAAATCGGCCTTCATAATTTTTTAAGAAGATATGGGCCAATTGGACTTAGAATACGTGAAACGATATGAGAGCGATAAAAACTAACGAAACAACTTGTCGGGTTAGGTTGGAGCGGTTTGTACCTACTTCGATGCGAAATGGGCCAACGAAAAAAGCTCATCGCTCTAAGCTTGTGACTTACGAGTTATTTTGGTGAAAAGCGATTGTTTGGGATCTAAAAATCGGTCTTCATAGTTTGTCGAGGAGATACGGAGCTAGCTGGAGTTGGAATACACGAAACGATATCGGTGTGATAAAAGCGATGAAAAAGCATGTAAGGCTAGGTACGAGATATGTTTGGACCTAGTTCTACGAAAACGGACCAACGACCAAAACTCATAGCTATAAGCCATGACTTATGAGTTATTTTTGTGAAAAAACGTCGTTTGGGCTCTCAAAATCTTCTTTCATAGTTTGTCGAAGATGCGGGCCAACTAGAGTTGGAATACGTGAAACGGTATGAGTGTGATAAAAGCGATGGAAAACACTGTCGGACTAGGTTTGAAGTTTGTTTGGACCTAGGTCTATACGAAACGGGCCAACAACCAAAACTCATAGCTATAAGCCACGACTTATGAGTTATTTTGGTGAAAGAATATAGTTTGGGCCCTCGAAATCGGCGTTCATAGTTTCTTAAGAAAATATGAGCCAAGCTTGGACTTGGAATACGTGAAACGGTATGAGAGCGATAAAAGCGATGAAACAACTGTAGGGCTAGGTTGGAGCGGTTTGGACCTAGTTCGATGTGAAACGGGCCAACGACAAAAGCTCATCGCTCTAGCCGTGACTTACGAGTTATTTTGGTGAAAAACGGTTGTTTGGGATCTCAAAATCGGTCTTCGTAGTTTGTCGAGGAGATACGGGCTAGCTTGGAGTTGGAATACACGAAACGATATCGGTGTGATAAAAACGGATGAAAAAAGCTGTAAGGCTAGGTTTGAGTTTGTTTGGACCTAGTTCTACGGAAACGGGCCAACGACCAAAACTCATAGCTATAAGCCATGACTTTTGAGTTATTTTGGTGAAAAAACGTAGTTTGGGCTCTCAAAATCTGTCTTCATAGTTGGTAAAGAAGATACGGGCCAACTAGAGTTGGAATACGTGAAACGGTATGAGTGTGATAAAAGCGATGGAAAAAGCTGTCGGGTTAGGTTTGAGATTTGTTTGGACCTAGGTACTATACGAAACGTGCCAACTACCAAAACTCATAGCTATAAGCCACGACTTATGAGTTATTTTTGTGAAAAAATGTAGTTTGGGCCCTCGAAATCGGCCTTCATAATTTTTAAGAAGATATGGGCCAATTGGACTTAGAATACGTGAAACGATATGAGGGCGATAAAAACTAACGAAACAACTTGTCGGGTTAGGTTGGAGCGGTTTGTACCTACTTCGATGCGAAATGGGCCAACGACAAAAGCTCATCGCTCTAGCCGTGACTTACGAGTTATTTTGGTGAAAAACGGTTGTTTGGGATCTCAAAATCGGTCTTCGTAGTTTGTCGAGGAGATACGGGCAAGCTGGAGTTGGAATACACGAAACGATATCGGTGTGATAAAAGCGATGAAAAAGCTGTAAGGCTAGGTTTGAGACTTGTTTGGACCTAGTTCTACGGAAACGGGCCAACGGCCAAAACTCATAGCTATAAGCCATGACTTCGAGTTATTTTGGTGAAAAAACGTAGTTTGGGCTCTCGAAATGTGTCTTCATAGTTTGTCAAGAAGATACGGGCCAACTAGAGTTGGAATACGTGAAACGGTATGAGTGTGATAAAAGCGATGGAAAAGCTGTTAGGCTAGGTTTGAGTTTGTTTGGACCTAGGTCTATACGAAACGGGCCAACTACCAAAACTCATAGCTATAAGCCACGACTTATGAGTTATTTTTGTGAAAAAATGTAGTTTGGGCCCTCGAAATCCGCCTTCATAGTTTTTTAAGAAGATATGGGCCAATTGGACTTAGAATACGTGAAACGATATGAGAGCGATAAAAACTAACGAAACAACTGTCGGGTTAGGTTGGAGCGAGTTTGGACCTACTTCGATGCGAAACGGGCCAACGACAAAAGCTCATCGCTCTAAGCGGTGACTTACGAGTTATTTTGGTGAAAAACGGTTGTTTGGGATCTCAAAATCGGTCTTCATAGTTTGTCGAGGAGATACGGGCTAGCTGGAGTTGGAATACGTGAAACAATATCGGTGTGATAAAAGCTGATGAAAAAGCTGTAAGGCTAGGTTCGAGTCTGTTTGGACCTAGTTCTACAGAAAACGGGCCAACGACCAAAACTCATAGCTATAAGCCATGACTTATGAGTTATTTTGGTGAAAAAACGTCGTTTGGGCTCTCAAAATCTTCCTTCATAGTTTGTCGAAGATGCGGGCCAACTAGAGTTGGAATACGTGAAACGGTATGAGTGTGATAAAAGCGATGGAAAACACTGTCGGGCTAGGTTTGAAGTTTGTTTGGACCTAGGTCTATACGAAATGGGCCAACAACCAAAACTCGTAGCTATAAGCCACGACTTATGAGTTATTTTGGTGAAAGAATATAGTTTGGGCCCTCGAAATCGGCGTTCATAGTTTCTTAAGAAGATATGGGCCAAGCTTGGACTTGGAATACGTGAAACGGTATGAGAGCGATAAAAGCGATGAAACAACTATCGGGCTAGGTTGGAGCGGTTTGGACCTAGTTCGATGTGAAACGGGCCAACGACAAAAGCTCATCGCTCTAGCCGTGACTTACGAGTTATTTTGGTGAAAAACGGTTGTTTGGGATCTCAAAATCGGTCTTCGTAGTTTGTCGAGGAGATACGGGCTAGCTGGAGTTGGAATACGTGAAACGATATCGGTGTGATAAAAGCGATGAAAAAAGCTGTAAGGCTAGGTTTGAGATTTGTTTGGACCTAGTTCTACGGAAACGGGCCAACGGCCAAAACTCATAGCTATAAGCCATGACTTCGAGTTATTTTGGTGAAAAAACGTAGTTTGGGCTCTCAAAATGCTGTCTTCATAGTTTGTCAGAAGATACGGGCCAACTAGAGTTGGAATACGTGAAAAGGTATGAGTGTGATAAAAGCTGATGGAAAAGCTGTCGAGGCTAGGTTTGAGACTTGTTTGGACTAGAGTCTATACGAAACGGACCAACTACCAAAACTCGTAGCTATAAGCCACGACTTATGAGTTATTTTGGTGAAAAAATGTAGTTTGGGCCCTCGAAATCGGCCTTCGTAGTTTTTTAAGAAGATATGGGCCAATTGGACTTAGAATACGTGAAACGGTATGAGAGCGATAAAAACTAACGAAACATTGTCGGGTTAGGTATGAGCGAGTTTGGACCTACTTCGATGCGAAACGGGCCAACGATAAAAGATCATCGCTCTAGCCGTGACTTACGAGTTATTTTTGTGAAAAAATGTTGTTTGGGCTCTCGAAATCGGTCTTCATAGTTTGTAAAGAAGGTACGGGCTAGCTGGAGTTGGAATACGTGAAACGATATCGGTTTGATAAAGCGATGAAAAAGCTGTAAGGCTAGGTTTGAGTCTGTTTGGACCTAGTTCTACGGAAACGGCCGACGGCCAAAATTCATAGCTATAAGCCATGACTTGTGAGTTATTTTGGTGAAAAAACGTAGTTTGGGCTCTCGAAATATGTCTTCATAGTTTGTCAGAAGATACGGGCCAAGCTAGAGTTGGAATACGTGAAACGGTATGAGTGTGATAAAATGCGATGGAAAAGCTGTCGGGCTAGGTTTGAGATTTGTTTGGACCTAGAGTCTATACGAAACGGGCCAACTACCGAAACTCATAGCTATAAGCCACGACTTATGAGTTATTTTGGTGAAAAAATGTAGTTTGGGCCCTCGAAATCGGCCTTCATAGTTTTTTAAGAAGATATGGGCCAATTGGACTTAGAATACGTGAAACGATATGAGAGCGATAAAAACTAACGAAACAACTTGTCGGGTTAGGTTGGAGCGAGTTTGGACCTACTTCGATGCGAAATGGGCCAACGACAAAAGCTCATCGCTCTAGGCTGTGACTTACGAGTTATTTTGGTGAAAAACGGTTGTTTGGGATCTCGAAATCGGTCTTCGTAGTTTGTCGAGGAGATACGGGCTAGCTGGAGTTGGAATACACGAAACGATATCGGTGTGATAAAAGCGATGAAAAAAGCTGTAAGGCTAGGTTTGAAGTTTGTTTGGACCTAGTTCTACGGAAACGGGCCAACGGCCAAAACTCATAGCTATAAGCTATGACTTCGAGTTATTTTGGTGAAAAAACGTAGTTTGGGCTCTCAAAATCTGTCTTCATAGTTTGTCGAAGATACGGGCCAGCTAGAGTTGGAATACGTGAAACGGTATGAGTGTGATAAAAGCTGATGGAAAAGCTTGTCGGGCTAGGTTTGAGTTTATTTGGACCTATGTCTATACGAAACGGACCGACTACCAAAACTCATAGCTATAAGCCACGACTTATGAGTTATTTTGGTGAAAAAATGTAGTTTGGGCCCTCGAAATCGGCCTTCATAGTTTTTAAGAAGATATGAGCCAATTAGAATTAGAATACGTGAAACGATATGAGAGCGATAAAAACTAACGAAACAACTTGTCGGCTTAGGTTGGAGCGGTTTGGACCTACTTCGATGCGAAAGGGGCCAACGACAAAAGCTTATCGCTCTAGCCGTGACTTACGAGTTATTTTGGTGAAAAACGGTTGTTTGGGATCTCAAAATCGGTCTTCATAGTTTGTCGAGGAGATACGGGCTAGCTGGAGTTGGAATACACGAAACGATATCGGTGTGATAAAAGCGATGAAAAAGCTGTAAGGCTAGGTTTGAGATATGTTTGGACCTAGTTCTACGAAAACGGGCCAACGGCCAAAACTCATAGCTATAAGCCATGACTTCGAGTTATTTTGGTGAAAAAACGTAGTTTGGGCTATCAAAATCTGTCTTCATAGTTTGTCAGAAGATACGGGCCAACTAGAGTTGGAATACGTGAAACGGTATGAGTGTGATAAAAGCGATGGAAAAGCTGTCGGGCTAGGTTTGAAGTTCATTTGGACCTATGTCTATACGAAACGGGACAACTACCAAAACTCATAGCTATAAGCCACGACTTATGAGTTATTTTGGTGAAAAAATGTAGTTTGGGCCCTCGACATCGGCCTTCATAGTTTTTTAAGAAGATATGGGCCAATTGGACTTAGAATACGTGAAACGGTATGAGAGCGATAAAAACTAACGAAACAACTTGTCGGCTTAGGTTGGAGCGGTTTGGACTACTTCGATGCGGAACGGGCCAACGACAAAAGCTCATCGCTCTACAGCGTGACTTACGTGTTATTTTGGTGAAAAAATGTAGTTTGGGCTCTCGAAATCGGTCTTCATAGTTTGTAAAGAAGGTACGTGCAAACTAGAGTTAGAATACGTGAAACGATATCGGTGTGATAAAAGCGATGAAAAAGGCGAAAGGCTAGGTTTGAGATTTGTTTGGACCTAGTTCTACGAAAACGGACCAACGACCAAAACTCATAGCTATAAGCCATGACTTATGAGTTATTTTAGTGAGAAAACGTCGTTTGGGCTTCGAAATCTTCCTTCATAGTTTTTCAAGAAGATACGGGCCAACTAGAGTTGGAATACGTGAAACGGTATGAGTGTGATAAAAGCTGATGGAAAAAGCTGTCGAGGCTAGGTTTGAAATTTGTTTGGACTTAGGTCTATACGAAACGGACCGACAACAAAAACTCATAGCTATAAGCCACGACTTATGAGTTATTTTGGTGAAAGAATATAGTTTGGTCCCTCGAAATCGGCCTTCATAGTTTCTTAAGAAGATATGGGCCAAGCTTGGACTTGGAATACGTGAAACGGTATGAGAGCGATAAAAGCGACGGAACAACTTGTAGGGCTAGGTTGGAGCGGTTTGGACCTAGTTCGATGCGAAACGGGCCAACGACAAAAGCTCATCGATCTAAGCCTTGACTTACGAGTTATTTTGGTGAAAAACGATTGTTTGGGATTTCAAAATCGGTCTTCATAGTTTGTCGAGGAGATACGGGCTAAGCTGGAGTGGGAATACGTGAAACGATATCGGTGTGATAAAAGCTGATGAAAAAGCTGTAAGGCTAGGTTTGAGACATGTTTGGACCTAATTCTATCGAAAACGGGCCAACGACCAAAACTCATAGCTATAAGCCACGACTTATGAGTTATTTTGGTGAAAAAATGTAGTTTGGGCCCTCGAAATCGGCCTTCGTAGTTTTTAAGAAGATATGGGCCAATTGGACTTAGAATACGTGAAACGATATGAGAGCGATAAAAACTAACGAAACAGCTTGTCGGGTTAGGTTGGAGCGGTTTGGACCTACTTCGATGCGAAACGGGCCAACGACAAAAGCTCATCGCTACTAGCGTGACTTACGTGTTATTTTGGTGAAAAAATTTAGTTTGGGCTCTCAAAATCGATCTTCATAGTTTGTAAAGAAGGTACGGGCTAGCTGGAGTTGGAATACGTGAAACGATATCGGTGTGATAAAAGCGATGCAAAAACTAGAAGGCTAGGTTTGAGATTTGTTTGGACCTAGTTCTACGAAAACGGGCCAACGACCAAAACTCATAGCTATAAGCCACGACTTATGAGTTATTTTGGTGAAAGAATATAGTTTGGGCCCTCGAAATCGGCGTTCATAGTTTTTTAAGAAGATATGGGCCAAGCTTGGACTTGGAATACGTGAAACGGTAAGAGAGCGATAAAAGCGACGAAACAACTTGTTGGGCTAGGTTGGAGTAGTTTGGACCTAGTTCGATGCGAAACGGGCCAACGACAAAAGGTCATCGATCTAAGCCTTGACTTACGAGTTATTTTGGTGATAAATGATTGTTTGGGATCTCAAAATCGATCTTCAAAGTTTGTCGAGGAGATACGGACTAGCTTGGAGTTGGAATACGTCAAACGATATCGGTGTGATAAAAGCGATGAAAAAGCTGTAAGGCTAGGTTTGAGACTGTTTGGACCTAATTCTATCGAAAACGGGCCAACGACCAAAACTCATAGCTATAAGCCATGACTTCGAGTTATTTTGGTGAAAAAACGTAGTTTGGGCTCTCAAAATATGCCTTTATAGTTTGTCGAGAACATACGGACCAAGCTAGAGTAGGAATACGTGAAACGGTATGAGTGTGATAAAAGCGATGGAAAAACTATCGGGCTAGGTTTGAGTTTGTTTGGACCTGGGTCTATACGAAATGGGCTAACAACCAAAACTCATAGGCTGTAAGCCACGACTTATGAGTTATTTTTGTGAAAGAATATACTTTGGGCCCTCGAAATCGGCGTTCATAGTTTTTTAAGAAGATATGGGCCAAGCTTGGACTTGGAATACGTGAAACGGTATGAGAGCGATAAAAGCGATGAAACAACTGTAGGGCTAGGTTGGAGCGGTTTGGACCTAGTTCGATGCGAAACGGGCCAACGACAAAAGATCATCGCTCTAAGCCGTGACTTACGAGTTATTTTGGTGAAAAACGGTTGTTTGGGATCTCAAAATCGGTCTTCATAGTTTGTCGAGGAGATACGGGCTAGCTGGAGTTGGAATACGTGAAACGATATCGGTGTGATAAAAGCTGATGAAAAAAATGTAAGGCTAGGTTTGAGTCTGTTTGGACCTAGTTCTAACGAAAACGGGCCAACGACCAAAACTCGTAGCTATAAGCCATGACTTATGAGTTATTTTGGTGAAAAAACGTCGTTTGGGCTCTCAAAATGCTGCCTTCATAGTTTGTTAAGAAGATACGGGCCAAGCTAGAGTTGGAATACGTGAAACGGTATGAGTGTGATAAAAGCGATGGAAAAGCTGTCGGGCTAGGTTTGAGACTTGTTTGGACCTAGGTCTATACGAAACGGGCCAACAACCAAAACTCATAGCTATAAGCCACGACTTATGAGTTATTTTGGTGAAAGAATATAGTTTGGTCCCTCAAAATCGGCCTTCATAGTTTCTTAAGAAGATATGGGCCAAGTTGGACTTGGAATACGTGAAACGGTATGAGAGCGATAAAAGCGACGGAACAACTTGTAGGGCTAGGTTGGAGCGGTTTGGACCTAGTTCGATGCGAAACGGGCCAACGACAAAAGCTCATCGATCTAAGCCTTGACTTACGAGTTATTTTGGTGAAATACGATTGTTTGGGATCTCAAAATCGGTCTTCATAGTTTGTCGAGGAGATACGGGCTAGCTGGAGTGGGAATACGTGAAACGATATCGGTGTGATAAAAGCTGATGAAAAAGCTGTAAGGCTAGGTTTGAGTCTGTTTGGACCTACTTCTACGGAAACGGGCCAACGACCAAAACTCATAGCTATAAGCCATGACTTCGAGTTATTTTGGTGAAAAAGCGTAGTTTGGGCTCTCAAAATCTGTCTTCATAGTTTGTCAAGAAGATACGGGCCAACTAGAGTTGGAATACGTGAAACGGTATGAGTGTGATAAAAGCGATGGAAAAGCTGTCGAGGCTAGGTTTGAGTTGTTTGGACCTAGAGTCTATACGAAACGGGCCAACTACCAAAACTCATAGCTATAAGCCACGACTTATGAGTTATTTTGGTGAAAAAATGTAGTTTGGGCCCTCGAAATCGGCCTTTATAGTTTTTTAAGAAGATATGGGCCAATTGGACTTAGAATACGTGAAACGGTATGAGAGCGATAAAAACTAACGAAACAACTGTCGGGTTAGGTATGGAGCGGTTTGGACCTACTTCGATGCGAAACGGGCCAACGACAAAAGATCATCGCTCTAGCCGTGACTTACGAGTTATTTTGGTGAAAAACGGTTGTTTGGGATCTCAAAATCGGTCTTCATAGTTTGTCGAGGAGATACGGGCTAGCTGGAGTTGGAATACCTAAAACGATATCGGTGTGATAAAAGCTGATGAAAAAGCTGTAAGGCTAGGTTTGAGTCTGTTTGGACCTAGTTCTACCGGAAACGGGCCAACGGCCAAAACTCATAGCTATAAGCCATGACTTACGAGTTATTTTGGCGAAAAAACGTAGTTTGGGCTCTCAAAATCTTGTCTTCATAGTTTGTCGAAGATACGGGCCAACTTAGAGTTGGAATACGTGAAACGGTATGAGTGTGATAAAAGCTGATGGAAAAGCTGTCGGGCTAGGTTTGAGTCTGTTTGGACCTATGTCTATTTGAAACGGGCCAACTACCAAAACTCATAGCTATAAGCCACGACTTATGAGTTATTTTGGTGAAAAAATGTAGTTTGGGCCCTCGAAATCGGCCTTCATAGTTTTTAAGAAGATATGGGCCAATTGGACTTAGAATACGTGAAACGGTATGAGAGCGATAAAAACTAACGAAACAACTTGTCGGCTTAGGTTGGAGCGGTTTGGACCTACTTCGATGCGAAACGGGCCAACGACAAAAGCTCATCGCTCTAAGCCGTGACTTACGTGTTATTTTGGTGAAAAAATGTAGTTTGGGCACTCAAAATCGGTCTTCATAGTTTGTAAAGAAGGTACGGGCTAACTAGAGTTAGAATACGTGAAACGATATCGGTGTGATAAAAGCGATGAAAAAGCTGAAAGGCTAGGTTTGAGTCTGTTTGGACCTAGTTCTACCGAAAACGGGCCAACGACCAAAACTCATAGCTATAAGCCATGACTTATGAGTTATTTTGGTGAGAAAACGTCGTTTGGGCTCTCAAAATCTTCCTTCATAGTTTGTCAAGAAGATACGGGCCAAGCTAGAGTTGGAATACGTGAAACGGTATGAGTGTGATAAAAGCGATGGAAAAGCTGTCGAGCTAGGTTTGAGATCTGTTTGGACTTAGGTCTATACGAAACGGGCCAACAACAAAAACTCATAGCTATAAGCCACGACTTATGAGTTATTTTGGTGAAAGAATATAGTTTGGTCCCTCGAAATCGGCCTTCATAGTTTCTTAAGAAGATATGGGCCAAGCTGGACTTGGAATACGTGAAACGGTATGAGAGCGATAAAAGCGACGGAACAACTGTAGGGCTAGGTTGGAGCGAGTTTGGACCTAGTTCGATGCGAAACGGGCCAACGACAAAAGCTCATCGATCTAAGCCTTGACTTACGAGTTATTTTGGTGAAAAACGATTGTTTGGGATTTCAAAATCGGTCTTCATAGTTTGTCGAGGAGATACGGGCTAAGCTGGAGTGGGAATACGTGAAACGATATCGGTGTGATAAAAGCTGATGAAAAAGCTGTAAGGCTAGGTTTGAGACTGTTTGGACCTACTTCTACGGAAACGGGCCAACGGCCAAAACTCATAGCTATAAGCCATGACTTCGAGTTATTTTGGTGGAAAAGCGTAGTTTGGGCTCTCAAAATCTGTCTTCATAGTTTGTCGAAGATACGGGCCAACTAGAGTTGGAATACGTGAAACGGTATGAGTGTGATAAAAGCTGATGGAAAAGCTGTCGAGGCTAGGTTTGAGTCTGTTTGGACCTAGGTCTATACGAAACGGGCCAACTACCAAAACTCGTAGCTATAAGCCACGACTTATGAGTTATTTTGGTGAAAAAATGTAGTTTGGGCCCTCGAAATCGGCCTTCATAGTTTTTAAGAAGATATGGGCCAATTGGACTTAGAATACGTGAAACGATATGAGAGCGATAAAAACTAACGAAACACTTGTCGGGTTAGGTTGGAGCGAGTTTGGACCTACTTCGATGCGAAACGGGCCAACGACAAAAGCTCATCGCTCTAGCCGTGACTTACGTGTTATTTTGGTGAAAAAATTTAGTTTGGGCTCTCAAAATCGGTCTTCATAGTTTGTAAAGAAGGTACGGGCTAGCTGGAGTTGGAATACGTGAAACGATATCGGTGTGATAAAAGCCGATGAAAAAACTAGAAGGCTAGGTTTGAAGTTTGTTTGGACCTAGTTCTACCGAAAACGGGCCAACGACCAAAACTCATAGCTATAAGCCACGACTTATGAGTTATTTTGGTGAAAGAATATAGTTTGGGCCCTCGAAATCGGCGTTCATAGTTTTTTAAGAAGATATGGGCCAAGCTGGACTTGGAATACGTGAAACGGTAAGAGAGCGATAAAAGCGACGAAACAACTTGTTGGGCTAGGTTGGAGTAGTTTGGACCTAGTTCGATGCGAAACGGGCCAACGACAAAAGCTCATCGATCTAAGCCTTGACTTACGAGTTATTTTGGTGATAAATGATTGTTTGGGATCTCAAAATCGGTCTTCAAAGTTTGTCGAGGAGATACGGACTAGCTTGGAGTTGGAATACGTCAAACGATATCGGTGTGATAAAAGCGATGAAAAAGCTGTAAGGCTAGGTTTGAGTCTGTTTGGACCTAATTCTATCGAAAACGGGCCAACGACCAAAACTCATAGCTATAAGCCATGACTTCGAGTTATTTTGGTGAAAAAACGTAGTTTGGGCTCTCAAAATATGCCTTTATAGTTTGTCGAGAACATACGGACCAACTAGAGTAGGAATACGTGAAACGGTATGAGTGTGATAAAAGCTGATGGAAAAACTATCGGGCTAGGTTTGAGTCTGTTTGGACCTAGGTCTATACGAAATGGGCTAACAACCAAAACTCATAGGCGTAAGCTACGACTTATGAGTTATTTTGGTGAAAGAATATACTTTGGGCCCTCGAAATCGGCGTTCATAGTTTTTTAAGAAGATATGGGCCAACTTGGACTTGGAATACGTGAAACGAGTATGAGAGCGATAAAAGCGATGAAACAACTGTAGGGCTAGGTTGGAGCGGTTTGGACCTAGTTCGATGCGAAACGGGCCAACGACAAAAGATCATCGCTCTAAGCCGTGACTTACGAGTTATTTTGGTGAAAAACGGTTGTTTGGGATCTCAAAATCGGTCTTCATAGTTTGTCAAGTAGATACGGGCTAGCTGGAGTTGGAATACGTGAAACGATATCGGTGTGATAAAAGCTGATGGAAAAACTATCGAGCTAGGTTTGAGATTTGTTTGGACCTAGGTCTATACGAAACGGACCAACAACCAAAACTCATAGCTATAAGCCACGACTTATAAGTTATTTTGGTGAAAGAATATAGTTCGGGCCCTCGAAATCGGCGTTCATAGTTTTTTAAGAAAATGTGGGCCAAGCTGAACTTGGAATACGTGAAACGGTATGAGAGCGATAAAAGCGACGAAACAACTGTAGGGCTAGGTTGGAGCGAGTTTGGACCTAGTTCGATGCGAAACGAGCCAACGACAAAAGCTCATCGATCTAAGCCTTGACTTACGAGTTATTTTGGTGAAAAACGATTGTTTGGGATCTCGAAATCGGTCTTCATAGTTTGTCGAGGAGATACGGGCTAGCTTGGAGTTGGAATACGTGAAACGATATCGATCTGATAAAAGCGATGAAAAAGCTGTAAGGCTAGGTTTGAGGTTTGTTTGGACCTAGTTCCACCGAAAACGGGCCAACGACCAAAACTCGTAGCTATAAGCCATGACTTATGAGTTATTTTGGTGAAAAAACGTCGTTTGGGCTCTCAAAATGCTGCCTTCATAGTTTGTTAAGAAGATACGGGCCAACTAGAGTTGGAATACGTGAAACGGTATGAGTGTGATAAAAGCGATGGAAAAGCTGTCGAGGCTAGGTTTGAGTTTGTTTGGACCTAGAGTCTATACGAAACGGACCGACAACCAAAACTCAAAGCTATAAGCCACGACTTATGAGTTATTTTGGTGAAAGAATATAGTTTGGTCCCTCGAAATCGGCCTTCATAGTTTCTTAAGAAGATATGGGCCAAGCTTGGACTTGGAATACGTGAAACGAGTATGAGAGCGATAAAAGCGACGGAACACTTGTAGGGCTAGGTTGGAGCGAGTTTGGACCTAGTTCGATGCGAAACGGGCCAACGACAAAAGCTCATCGATCTAAGCCTTGACTTACGAGTTATTTTGGTGAAAAACGATTGTTTGGGATCTCGAAATCGGTCTTCATAGTTTGTCGAGGAGATACGGGCTAGCTGGAGTGGGAATACGTGAAACGATATCGGTGTGATAAAAGCGATGAAAAAGCTGTAAGGCTAGGTTTGAGTTCGTTTGGACCTACTTCTACGGAAACGAGCCAACGGCCAAAACTCATAGCTATAAGCCATGACTTCGAGTTATTTTGGTGAAAAAACGTAGTTTGGGCTCTCAAAATGCTTGTCTTCATAGTTTGTCGAAGATACGGGCCAACTAGAGTTGGAATACGTGAAACGGTATGAATGTGATAAAAGCGATGGAAAAGCTGTCGGGCTAGGTTTGAGTTTGTTTGGACCTAGGTCTATACGAAACGGGCCAACTACCAAAACTCATAGCTATAAGCCACGACTTATGAGTTATTTTGGTGAAAAAATGTAGTTTGGGCCCTCAAAATCGGCCTTCATAGTTTTTAAGAAGATATGGGCCAATTGGACTTAGAATACGTGAAACGGTATGAGAGCGATAAAAACTAACGAAACGAGTGTCGGGTTAGGTATGAGCGGTTTGGACCTACTTCGATGCGAAACGGGCCAACGACAAAAGATCATCGCTCTACAGCCGTGACTTACGTGTTATTTTGGTGAAAAAATTTTGTTTGGGCTCTCCAAATCGGTCTTCATAGTTTGTAAAGAAGGTACGGGCTAGCTGGAGTTGGAATACGTGAAACGATATCGGTGTGATAAAAGCTGATGAAAAAGCTGTAAGGCTAGGTTTGAAGTCTGTTTGGACCTAGTTCTACGGAAATGGCCCGACGACCAAAATTCATAGCTATAAGCCATGACTTCGAGTTATTTTGGTGAAAAAACGTAGTTTGGGCTCTCAAAATCTGTCTTCATAGTTTGTCAGAAGATACGGGCCAACTAGAGTTGGAATACGTGAAACGGTATGAGTGTGATAAAAGCTGATGGAAAAAGCTGTCGAGGCTAGGTTTGAGTCTGTTTGGACCTAGGTCTATACGAAACGGGCCAACTACCAAAACTCATAGCTATAAGCCACGACTTATGAGTTATTTTGGTGAAAAAATGTAGTTTGGGGCCTCGAAATCGGCCTTCATAGTTTTTTAAGAAGATATGGGCCAATTGGACTTAGAATACGTGAAACGGTATGAGAGCGATAAAAACTAACGAAACATTATCGGGTTAGGTAAGAGCGAGTTTGGACCTACTTCGATGCGAAACGGGCCAACGACAAAAGATCATCGCTCTAGCCGTGACTTACGTGTTATTTTGGTGAAAAAATGTTGTTTGGGCTCTCAAAATTAGTCTTCATAGTTTGTAAAGAAGGTACGGGCTAAGCTGGAGTTGGAATACGTGAAACGATATCGGTGTGATAAAAGCCGATGAAAAAGCTGTAAGGCTAGGTTTGAGATCTGTTTGGACCTAGTTCTACGGAAACGGCCCAACGGCCAAAATTCATAGCTATAAGCCATGACTTCGAGTTATTTTGGTGAAAAAACGTAGTTTGGGCTCTCAAAATCTGTCTTCATAGTTTGTCAAGAAGATACGGGCCAACTAGAGTTGGAATACGTGAAACGGTATGAGTGTGATAAAAAGTGATGGAAAAGCTGTCGGGCTAGGTTTGAGTCTGTTTGGACCTAGAGTCTATCTCAAACGGGCCAACTACCAAAACTCATAGCTATAAGCCACGACTTATGAGTTATTTTGGTGAAAAAATGTAGTTTGGGCCCTCAAAATCGGCCTTCATAGTTTTTTAAGAAGATATGGGCCAATTGGACTTAGAATACGTGAAACGATATGAGAGCGATAAAAACTAACGAAACAACTGTCCGGTTAGGTTGGAGCAGTTTGGACCTACTTCGATGCGAAATGGGCCAACGACAAAAGCTCATCGATCTAAGCCTTGACTTACGAGTTATTTTGGTGATAAATGATTGTTTGGGATCTCAAAATCGGTCTTCAAAGTTTGTCGAGGAGATACGAGCTAGCTTGGAGTTGGAATACGTGAAACGATATCGGTGTGATAAAGCCGATGAAAAAGCTGTAAGGCTAGGTTTGAGTCTGTTTGGACCTAATTCTATCGAAAATGGGCCAACGACCAAAACTCATAGCTATAAGCCATGACTTCGAGTTATTTTGGTGAAAAAACGTAGTTTGGGCTCTCAAAATATGCCTTTATAGTTTGTCAAGAACATACGGACCAAGCTAGAGTAGGAATACGTGAAACGGTATGAGTGTGATAAAAGCGATGGAAAAACTATCGAGGCTAGGTTTGAGATTTGTTTGGACCTAGGTCTATACGAAATGGGCTAACAACCAAAACTCATAGGCTGTAAGCCACGACTTATGAGTTATTTTGGTGAAAAAATGTAGTTTGGGCCCTCGAAATCGGCCTTCATAGTTTTTTAAGAAGATATGGGCCAATTGGACTTAGAATACGTGAAACGATATGAGAGCGATAAAAACTAACGAAACACTTGTCGGGTTAGGTTGGAGCGGTTTGGACCTACTCCGATGCGAAATGGGCCAACGACAAAAGCTCATCGCTCTAGGCCGTGACTTACGAGTTATTTTGGTGAAAAACGGTTGTTTGGGATCTCAAAATCGGTCTTCATAGTTTGTCAAGGAGATACGGGCTAAGCTGGAGTTGGAATACGTGAAACGATATCGGTGTGATAAAAGCGATGGAAAAACAATCGAGGCTAGGTTTGAGATTTGTTTGGACCTAGGTCTATACGAAACGGGCCAACAACCAAAACTCATAGCTATAAGCCACGACTTATAAGTTATTTTGGTGAAAGAATATAGTTCGGGCCCTCAAAATCGGCGTTCATAGTTTTTAAGAAAATGTGGGCCAACTTGGACTTGGAATACGTGAAACGGTATGAGAGCAATAAAAGCGACGAAACACCTGTAGGGCTAGGTTGGAGCGAGTTTGGACCTAGTTCGATGCGAAACGAGCCAACGACAAAAGCTCATCGATCTAAGCCTTGACTTACGAGTTATTTTGGTGAAAAACGATTGTTTGGGATCTCAAAATCGGTCTTCATAGTTTGTCGAGGAGATACGGGCTAGCTTGGAGTTGGAATACGTGAAACGATATCGGTGTGATAAAAGCTGATGAAAAAGCTGTAAGGCTAGGTTTGAGACTTGTTTGGACCTAGTTCCACCGAAAACGGGCCAACGACCAAAACTCGTAGCTATAAGCCATGACTTATGAGTTATTTTGGTGAAAAAACGTCGTTTGGGCTCTCAAAATGCTGTCTTCATAGTTTGTCGAAGATACGGGCCAACTAGAGTTGGAATACGTGAAACGGTATGAATGTGATAAAAGCGATGGAAAAGCTGTCGGGCTAGGTTTGAGTTTGTTTGGACCTAGGTCTATACGAAACGGGCCAACTACCAAAACTCATAGCTATAAGCCACGACTTATGAGTTATTTTGGTGAAAAAATGTAGTTTGGGCCCTCAAAATCGGCCTTCATAGTTTTTTAAGAAGATATGGGCCAATTGGACTTAGAATACGTGAAACGGTATGAGAGTGATAAAAACTAACGAAACGAGTGTCGGGTTAGGTATGAGCGAGTTTGGACCTACTTCGATGCGAAACGGGCCAACGACAAAAGATCATCGCTCTAGCCGTGACTTACGTGTTATTTTGGTGAAAAAATGTTGTTTGGGCTCTCAAAATCGGTCTTCATAGTTTGTAAAGAAGGTACGGGCTAGCTGGAGTTGGAATACGTGAAACGATATCGGTGTGATAAAAGCGATGAAAAAGCTGTAAGGCTAGGTTTGAGTCTGTTTGGACCTAGTTCTACGGAAATGGCCCAACGGCCAAAATTCATAGCTATAAGCCATGACTTCGAGTTATTTTGGTGAAAAAACGTAGTTTGGGCTCTCAAAATCTGTCTTCATAGTTTGTCAAGAAGATACGGGCCAAGCTAGAGTTGGAATACGTGAAACGGTATGAGTGTGATAAAAGCGATGGAAAAAGCTGTCGAGGCTAGGTTTGAGTTCGTTTGGACCTGGGTCTATACGAAACGGGCCAACTACCAAAACTCATAGCTATAAGCCACGACTTATGAGTTATTTTGGTGAAAAAATGTAGTTTGGGCCCTCGAAATCGGCCTTCATAGTTTTTAAGAAGATATGGGCCAATTGGACTTAGAATACGTGAAACGGTATGAGAGCGATAAAAACTAACGAAACATTATCGGGTTAGGTAAGAGCGAGTTTGGACCTACTTCGATGCGAAACGGGCCAACGACAAAAGATCATCGCTCTAAGCCGTGACTTACGTGTTATTTTGGTGAAAAAATGTTGTTTGGGCTCTCGAAATTAGTCTTCATAGTTTGTAAAGAAGGTACGGGCTAAGCTGGAGTTGGAATACGTGAAACGATATCGGTGTGATAAAAGCGATGAAAAAGCTGTAAGGCTAGGTTTGAGATCTGTTTGGACCTAGTTCTACGGAAACGGCCCAACGGCCAAAATTCATAGCTATAAGCCATGACTTCGAGTTATTTTGGTGAAAAAACGTAGTTTGGGCTCTCAAAATATGTCTTCATAGTTTGTCAAGAAGATACGGGCCAACTAGAGTTGGAATACGTGAAACGGTATGAGTGTGATAAAAGCGATGGAAAAGCTGTCGGGCTAGGTTTGAGATTTGTTTGGACCTAGAGTCTATACGAAACGGACCAACTACCAAAACTCATAGCTATAAGCCACGACTTATGAGTTATTTTGGTGAAAAAATGTAGTTTGGGCCCTCGAAATCGGCCTTCATAGTTTTTAAGAAGATATGGGCCAATTGGACTTAGAATACGTGAAACGATATGAGAGCGATAAAAACTAACGAAACACTCGTCCGGTTAGGTTGGAGCGAGTTTGGACCTACTTCGATGCGAAATGGGCCAACGACAAAAGCTCATCGATCTAAGCCTTGACTTACGAGTTATTTTGGTGATAAATGATTGTTTGGGATCTCAAAATCGGTCTTCAAAGTTTGTCGAGGAGATACGGCTATGCTTGGAGTTGGAATACGTGAAACGATATCGGTGTGATAAAAGCCGATGAAAAAGCTGTAAGGCTAGGTTTGAGTCTGTTTGGACCTAATTCTATCGAAAACGGGCCAACGACCAAAACTCATAGCTATAAGCCATGACTTCGAGTTATTTTGGTGAAAAAACGTAGTTTGGGCTCTCAAAATATGCCTTTATAGTTTGTCAAGAACATACGGACCAAGCTAGAGTAGGAATACGTGAAACGGTTTGAGTGTGATAAAAGCGATGGAAAAACTATCGAGGCTAGGTTTGAAGTTCGTTTGGACCTAGGTCTATACGAAATGGGCTAACAACCAAAACTCATAGTCGTAAGCCACGACTTATGAGTTATTTTGGTGAAAGAATATACTTTGGGCCCTCGAAATCGGCGTTCATAGTTTTTTAAGAAGATATGGGCCAAGCTGGACTTGGAATACGTGGAACGAGTATGAGAGCGATAAAAGCGATGAAACACCTGTAGGGCTAGGTTGGAGCGGTTTGGACCTAGTTCGATGCGAAACGGGCCAACGACAAAAGATCATCGCTCTAAGCCGTGACTTATGAGTTATTTTGGTGAAAAACGGTTGTTTGGGATCTCAAAATCGGTCTTCATAGTTTGTCAAGTAGATACGGGCTAGCTGGAGTTGGAATACGTCAAACGATATCGGTGTGATAAAAGCTGATGGAAAAACTATCGAGCTAGGTTTGAGACTTGTTTGGACCTAGGTCTATACGAAACGGACCAACAACCAAAACTCATAGCTATAAGCCACGACTTATAAGTTATTTTGGTGAAAGAATATAGTTCGGGCCCTCGAAATCGGCGTTCATAGTTTTTTAAGAAAATGTGGGCCAAGCTTGGACTTGGAATAGGTGAAACGGTATGAGAGCAATAAAAGCCGACGAAACAACTTGTAGGGCTAGGTTGGAGCGAGTTTGGACCTAGTTCGATGCGAAACGAGCCAACGACAAAAGCTCATCGATCTAAGCCTTGACTTACGAGTTATTTTGGTGAAAAACGATTTGTTTGGGATCTCAAAATCGGTCTTCAAAGTTTGTCGAGGAGATACGGACTAGCTTGGAGTTGGAATACGTGAAACGATATCGGTGTGATAAAAGCGATGAAAAAGCTGTAAGGCTAGGTTTGAGTCTGTTTGGACCTAGTTCCACCGAAAACGGGCCAACGACCAAAACTCGTAGCTATAAGCCATGACTTATGAGTTATTTCGGTGAAAAAACGTCGTTTGGGCTCTCAAAATGCTGCCTTCATAGTTTGTTAAGAAGATACGGGCCAACTAGAGTTGGAATACGTGAAACGGTATGAGTGTGATAAAAGCTGATGGAAAAAGCTGTCGGGCTAGGTTTGAAGTTTGTTTGGACCTAGAGTCTATACGAAACGGACCAACTACCAAAACTCATAGCTATAAGCCACGACTTATGAGTTATTTTGGTGAAAGAATATAGTTTGGTCCCTCGAAATCGGCCTTCATAGTTTCTTAAGAAGATATGGGCCAATTGGACTTGGAATACGTGAAACGGTATGAGAGCGATAAAAGCGACGGAACAACTTGTAGGGCTAGGTTGGAGCGAGTTTGGACCTAGTTCGATGCGAAACGGGCCAACAACAAAAGCTCATCGATCTAAGCCTTGACTTACGAGTTATTTTGGTGAAAAACGATTGTTTGGGATCTCAAAATCGGTCTTCATAGTTTGTCGAGGAGATACGGGCTAGCTCGGAGTGGGAATACGTGAAACGATATCGGTGTGATAAAAGCTGATGAAAAAGCTGTAAGGCTAGGTTTGAGACTGTTTGGACCTACTTCTACGGAAACGGGCCAACGGCCAAAACTCATAGCTATAAGCCATGACTTCGAGTTATTTTGGTGAAAAAACGTAGTTTGGGCTCTCAAAATCTGTCTTCATAGTTTGTCAAGAAGATACGGGCCAACTAGAGTTGGAATACGTGAAACGAGTATGAATGTGATAAAAGCGATGGAAAAAGCTGTCGAGGCTAGGTTTGAAGTTTGTTTGGACCTAGGTCTATCCGAAACGGGCCAACTACCAAAACTCATAGCTATAAGCCACGACTTATGAGTTATTTTGGTGAAAAAATGTAGTTTGGGCCCTCAAAATCGGCCTTCATAGTTTTTAAGAAGATATGGGCCAATTGGACTTAGAATACGTGAAACGGTATGAGAGCGATAAAAACTAACGAAACGAGTGTCGGGTTAGGTATGAGCGGTTTGGACCTACTTCGATGCGAAACGGGCCAACGACAAAAGATCATCGCTCTAAGCCGTGACTTACGTGTTATTTTGGTGAAAAAATGTTGTTTGGGCTCTCAAAATCGGTCTTCATAGTTTGTAAAGATGGTACGGGCTAAGCTGGAGTTGGAATACGTGAAACGATATCAATGTGATAAAAGCTGATGAAAAAGCTGTAAGGCTAGGTTTGAGATTTGTTTGGACCTAGTTCTACGGAAATGGCCCAATCGCCAAAATTCATAGCTATAAGCCATGACTTCGAGTTATTTTGGTGAAAAAACGTAGTTTGGGCTCTCAAAATCTGTCTTCATAGTTTGTCAAGAAGATACGGGCCAACTAGAGTTGGAATACGTGAAACGGTATGAGTGTGATAAAAGCTGATGGAAAAGCTGTCGAGCTAGGTTTGAGGTTTGTTTGGACCTAGGTCTATCCGAAACGGGCCAACTACCAAAACTCATAGCTATAAGCCACGACTTATGAGTTATTTTGGTGAAAAAATGTAGTTTGGGCCCTCGAAATCGGCCTTCATAGTTTTTTAAGAAGATATGGGCCAATTGGACTTAGAATACGTGAAACGGTATGAGAGCGATAAAAACTAACGAAACATTGTCGGGTTAGGTAAGAGCGGTTTGGACCTACTTCGATGCGAAACGGGCCAACGACAAAAGATCATCGCTCTAGCCGTGACTTACGTGTTATTTTGGTGAAAAAATGTTGTTTGGGCTCTCAAAATCGGTCTTCATAGTTTGTAAAGAAGGTACGGGCTAAGCTGGAGTTGGAATACGTGAAACGATATCGGTGTGATAAAAGCTGATGAAAAAGCTGTAAGGCTAGGTTTGAAGTCTGTTTGGACCTAGTTCTACGGAAACGGCCAACGACCAAAATTCGTAGCTATATAAGCCATGACTTCGAGTTATTTTGGTGAAAAAACGTAGTTTGGGCTCTCAAAATATGTCTTCATAGTTTGTAAAGAAGATACGGGCCAACTAGAGTTGGAATACGTGAAACGGTATGAGTGTGATAAAAAGTGATGGAAAAAGCTGTCGGGCTAGGTTTGAGTTTGTTTGGACCTAGGTCTATCTCAAACGGGCCAACTACCAAAACTCATAGCTATAAGCCACGACTTATGAGTTATTTTGGTGAAAAAATGTAGTTTGGGCCCTCGAAATCGGCCTTCATAGTTTTTAAGAAGATATGGGCCAATTGGACTTAGAATACGTGAAACGATATGAGAGCGATAAAAACTAACGAAACAACTGTCGGCTTAGGTTGGAGCGAGTTTGGACCTACTTCGATGCGAAATGGGCCAACGACAAAAGCTCATCGCTCTAAGCCGTGACTTACGAGTTATTTTGGTGAAAAACGGTTGTTTGGGATGCGAAAATCGGTCTTCATAGTTTGTCGAGGAGATACGGGCTAGCTGGAGTTGGAATACCGAAACGATATCGGTGTGATAAAAGCCGATGAAAAAGCTGTAAGGCTAGGTTTGAGTTGTTTGGACCTAGGTACTATGCGAAACGGACCAACTACCAAAACTCATAGCTATAAGCCACGACTTATGAGTTATTTTGGTGAAAAAATGTAGTTTGGGCCCTCAAAATCGGCCTTCGTAGTTTTTTAAGAAGATATGGGCCAATTGGACTTAGAATACGTGAAACGGTATGAGAGCGATAAAAACTATCGGGTTAGGTTGGAGCGAGTTTGGACCTAGTTCGATGCGAAACGGGCCAACGACAAAAGATCATCGCTCTAAGCCGTGACTTACGTGTTATTTTGGTGAAAAAATGTTGTTTGGGCTCTCAAAATCGGTCTTCATAGTTTGTAAAGAAGGTACGGGCTAAGCTGGAGTTGGAATACGTGAAACGATATCGGTGTGATAAAAGCGATGAAAAAGCTGTAAGGCTAGGTTTGAGATTTGTTTGGACCTAGTTCTACGGAAACGGCCCGACGACCAAAATTCATAGCTATAAGCCATGACTTCGAGTTATTTTGGTGAAAAAACGTAGTTTGGGCTCTCAAAATATGTCTTCATAGTTTGTCAAGAAGATACGGGCCAACTAGAGTTGGAATACGTGAAACGGTATGAGTGTGATAAAAGCTGATGGAAAAGCTGTCGAGCTAGGTTTGAGCTATTTGGATCTAGGTCTATACGAAACGGCCAACTACCAAAACTCATAGCTATAAGCCACGACTTATGAGTTATTTATGTGAAAAAATGTAGTTTGGGCCCTCAAAATCGGCCTTCATAGTTTTTAAGAAGATATGGGCCAATTGGACTTAGAATACGTGAAACGATATGAGAGCGATAAAAACTAACGAAACAACTTGTCGGCTTAGGTTGGAGCGAGTTTGGACCTACTTCGATGCGAAATGGGCCAACGACAAAAGCTCATCGCTCTAGCCGTGACTTACGAGTTATTTTGGTGAAAAACGGTTGTTTGGGATCTCAAAATCGGTCTTCATTGTTTGTCGAGGAGATACGGGCTAGCTGGAGTTGGAATACCGAAACGATATCGGTGTGATAAAAGCTGATGAAAAAGCTGTAAGGCTAGGTTTGAGACTGTTTGGACCTACTTCTACGGAAACGGGCCAACGGCCAAAACTCATAGCTATAAGCCATGACTTCGAGTTATTTTGGTGAAAAAACGTAGTTTGGGCTCTCAAAATCTGTCTTCATAGTTTGTCAAGAAGATACGGGCCAACTAGAGTTGGAATAGGTGAAACGGTATGAGTGTGATAAAAGCTGATGGAAAAGCTGTCGGGCTAGTTTTGAGTACGTTTGGACCTATGTCTATACGAAACGGGCCAACTACCAAAACTCATAGCTATAAGCCACGACTTATGAGTTATTTTGGTGAAAAAATGTAGTTTGGGCTCTCAAAATCAGCCTTCATAGTTTTTTAAAAAGATATGGGCCAATTGGACTTAGAATACGTGAAACGAGTATGAGAGCGATAAAAACTAACGAAACAACTTGTCGGCTTAGGTTGGAGCGAGTTTGGACCTACTTCGATGCGAAACGGGCCAACGACAAAAGCTCATCGCTCTAAGCCGTGACTTACGTGTTATTTTGGTGAAAAAATGTAGTTTGGGCTTTCAAAATCGGTCTTCATAGTTTGTAAAGAAGGTACGGGCTAACTAGAGTTAGAATACGTGAAACGATATCGGTGTGATAAAAGCTGATGAAAAAGCTGAAAGGCTAGGTTTGAGTCTGTTTGGACCTAGTTCTACCGAAAACGGGCCAACGACCAAAACTCATAGCTATAAGCCATGACTTATGAGTTATTTTGGTGAGAAAACGTCATTTGGGCTCTCAAAATCTTCCTTCATAGTTTGTCAAGAAGATACGGGCCAACTAGAGTTGGAATACGTGAAACGGTATGAGTGTGATAAAAGCGATGGAAAAGCTGTCGAGGCTAGGTTTGAGATTTGTTTGGACTTAGGTCTATACGAAACGGGCCAACAACCAAAACTCATAGCTATAAGCCACGACTTATGAGTTATTTTGGTGAAAGAATATAGTTTGGTCCCTCGAAATCGGCCTTCATAGTTTCTTAAGAAGATATGGGCCAAGCTTGGACTTGGAATACATGAAACGGTATGAGAGCGATAAAAGCGACGGAACAACTGTAGGGCTAGGTTGGAGCGGTTTGGACCTAGTTCGATGCGAAACGGGCCAACGACAAAAGCTCATCGATCTAAGCCTTGACTTACGAGTTATTTTGGTGAAAAACGATTGTTTGGGATCTCAAAATCGGTCTTCATAGTTTGTTAAGGAGATACGGGCTAAGCTGGAGTGGGAATACGTGAAACGATATCGGTGTGATAAAATATGATGAAAAAGCTGTAAGGCTAGGTTTGAGATCTGTTTGGACCTACTTCTACGGAAACGGGCCAACGGCCAAAACTCATAGCTATAAGCCATGACTTCGAGTTATTTTGGTGAAAAAGCGTAGTTTGGGTTCTCAAAATCTGTCTTCATAGTTTGTCAAGAAGATACGGGCCAACTAGAGTTGGAATACGTGAAACGGTATGAGTGTGATAAAAGCCGATGGAAAAAGCTGTCGGGCTAGGTTTGAAGTCTGTTTGGACCTAGGTCTATACGAAACGGGCCAACTACCAAAACTCATAGCTATAAGCCACGACTTATGAGTTATTTCTGTTGAAAAAATGTAGTTTGGGCCCTCAAAATCGGCCTTCATAGTTTTTAAGAAGATATGGGCCAATTGGACTTAGAATACGTGAAACGATATGAGAGCGATAAAAACTAACGAAACACCTGTCGGGTTAGGTTGGAGCGAGTTTGGACCTACTTCGATGCGAAACGGGCCAACGACAAAAGCTCATCGCTCTAAGCCGTGACTTACGTGTTATTTTGGTGAAAAAATTTAGTTTGGGCTCTCAAAATCGGTCTTCATATTTTGTAAAGAAGGTACGGGCTAGCTGGAGTTGGAATACGTGAAACGATATCGGTGTGATAAAAGCGATGAAAAAACTAGAAGGCTAGGTTTGAGTCTGTTTGGACTTAGTTCTACCGAAAACGGGCCAACGACCAAAACTCATAGCTATAAGCCACGACTTATGAGTTATTTTGGTGAAAGAATATAGTTTGGGCCCTCAAAATCGGCGTTCATAGTTTTTTAAGAAGATATGGGCCAAGCTTGGACTTGGAATACGTGAAACGGTAAGAGAGCAATAAAAGCGACGAAACACTTGTAGGGCTAGGTTGGAGCGGTTTGGACCTAGTTCGATGCGAAACGGGCCAACGACAAAAGCTCATCGATCTAAGCCTTGACTTACGAGTTATTTTGGTGATAAATGATTGTTTGGGATCTCAAAATCGGTCTTCAAAGTTTGTCGAGGAGATACGGCTAGCTTGGAGTTGGAATACGTGAAACGATATCGGTGTGATAAAAGCGATGAAAAAGCTGTAAGGCTAGGTTTGAGTCTGTTTGGACCTAATTCTATCGAAAACGGGCCAACGACCAAAACTCATAGCTATAAGCCATGACTTCGAGTTATTTTGGTGAAAAAACGTAGTTTGGGCTCTCAAAATATGCCTTTATAGTTTGTCGAGAACATACGGACCAACTAGAGTAGGAATACGTGAAACGGTATGAGTGTGATAAAAGCGATGGAAAAGCTGTCGGGCTAGGTTTGAGACTTGTTTGGACCTAGGTCTATACGAAACGGGCTAACAACCAAAACTCATAGGCGTAAGCCTCGACTTATGAGTTATTTTGGTGAAAGAATATACTTTGGGCCCTCGAAATCGGCGTTCATAGTTTTTTAAGAAGATATGGGCCAACTTGGACTTGGAATACGTGAAACGAGTATGAGAGCGATAAAAGCGATGAAACAACTGTAGGGCTAGGTTGGAGCGAGTTTGGACCTAGTTCGATGCGAAATGGGCCAACGACAAAAGATCATCGCTCTAAGCCGTGACTTACGAGTTATTTTGGTGAAAAACGGTTGTTTGGGATCTCAAAATCGGTCTTCATAGTTTGTCGAGGAGATACGGGCTAGCTGGAGTTGGAATACGTGAAACGATATCGGTGTGATAAAAGCGATGGAAAAGCTGTCGAGGTTAGGTTTGAGATCTGTTTGGACCTAGGTCTATACGAAACGGACCAACAACCAAAACTCATAGCTATAAGCCACGACTTATAAGTTATTTTGGTGAAAGAATATAGTTCGGGCCCTCGAAATCGGCGTTCATAGTTTTTAAGAAGATGTGGGCCAAGCTGGACTTGGAATACGTGAAACGGTATGAGAGCAATAAAAGCGACGAAACACCTGTAGGGCTAGGTTGGAGCGAGTTTAGACCTAGTTCGATGCGAAACGAGCCAACGACAAAAGCTCATCGATCTAAGCCTTGACTTACGAGTTATTTTGGTGAAAAACGATTGTATGGGATCTCAAAATCGGTCTTCATAGTTTGTCGAGGAGATACGGGCTAGCTTGGAGTTGGAATACGTGAAACGATATCGGTGTGATAAAAGCGATGAAAAAGCTGTAAGGCTAGGTTTGAGTCTGTTTGGACCTAGTTACTATCGAAAACGGGCCAACGACCAAAACTCGTAGCTATAAGCCATGACTTATTAGTTATTTTGGTGAAAAAACGTCGTTTGGGCTCTCAAAATGCTGCCTTCATAGTTTGTTAAGAAGATACGGGCCAACTAGAGTTGGAATACGTGAAACGGTATGAGTGTGATAAAAGCTGCTTGGAAAAGCTGTCGAGCTAGGTTTGAGTCCGTTTGGACCTAGGTCTATACGAAACGGGCCAACAACCAAAACTCATAGCTATAAGCCACGACTTATGAGTTATTTCGGTGAAAGCATATAGTTTGGGCCCTCAAAATCGGCGTTCATAGTTTTTTAAGAAGATATGGGCCAACTTGGACTTGGAATACGTGAAACGAGTATGAGAGCGATAAAAGCGATGAAACACTATAGGGCTAGGTTGGAGCGAGTTTGGACCTAGTTCGATGCGAAACGGGCCAACGACAAAAGCTCATCGCTCTAAGCCTTGACTTACGAGTTATTTTGGTGAAAAACGGTTGTTTAGGATCTCAAAATCGGTCTTCATAGTTTGTCGAGGAGATACGGGCTAGCTGGAGTTGGAATACACGAAACGATATCGGTGTGATAAAAGCGATGAAAAAGCTGTAAGGCTAGGTTTGAGATTCGTTTGGACCTAGTTCTACCGAAAACGGGCCAACGACCAAAACTCATAGCTATAAGCCATGACTTATGAGTTATTTTGGTGAAAAACCGTCGTTTGGGCTCTCAAAATCTTCCTTCATAGTTTGTTAAGAAGATGCGGGCCAACTAGAGTTGGAACACGTGAAACGGTATGAGTGTGATAAAAGCGATGGAAAACACGTCGGGCTAGGTTTGAGTTTGTTTGGACATAGGTTTATACGAAATGGGCTAACAACCAAAACTCATAGCTATAAGCCACGACTTATGAGTTATTTTGGTGAAAAAACGTCGTTTGGGCTCTCAAAATGCGCCTTCATAGTTTGTCAAGAAGATATCGGCCAACTAGAGTTGGAATACGTGAACGGTATGAGTGTGATAAAAGCTGATGGAAAAGCTGTCGAGGCTAGGTTTGAGTCTGTTTGGACCTAGGTCTATACGAAACGGACCAACAACCAAAACTCATAGCTATAAGCCACGACTTATTGTTATTTTGGTGAAAAAATGTAGTTTGGGCCCTCGAAATCGGCGTTCATAGTTTTTTAAAAAGATATGGGCCAATTGGACTTAGAATACGTGAAACGGTATGAGAGCAATAAAAGCCGACGAAACACCTGTAGGGCTAGGTTGGAGCGAGTTTGGACCTAGTTCGATGCGAAACGGGCCAACGACAAAAGCTCATCGATCTAAGCCTTGACTTATGAGTTATTTTGGTGAAAAATGATTGTTTGGGATCTCAAAATCGGTCTTCAAAGTTTGTCGAGGAGATACGGGCTAGCCGGAGTTGGAATACGCGAAACGATATCGGTGTGATAAAAGCGATGAAAAAAGCTGTAAGGCTAGGTTTGAGATTTGTTTGGACCTAGTTCTACCGAAAACGGGCCAACGACCAAAACTCATAGCTATAAGCCATGACTTATGAGTTATTTTGGTGAAAAAGCGTAGTTTGGGCTCTCAAAATCTGTCTTCATAGTTTGTCAGAAGATACGGGCCAACTAGAGTTGGAATACGTGAAACGGTATGAGTGTGATAAAAGCGATGGAAAAAGCTGTCGGGCTAGGTTTGAGACTGTTTGGACCTAGGTCTATACGAAACGGGCCAACTACCAAAACTCATAGCTATAAGCCACGACTTATTGTTATTTTGGTGAAAAAATGTAGTTTGGGCCCTCGAAATCGGCGTTCATAGTTTTTTAAGAAGATATGGGCCAATTGGACTTAGAATACGTGAAACGGTATGAGAGCAATAAAAGCGACGAAACAACTTGTAGGGCTAGGTTGGAGCGAGTTTGGACCTAGTTCGAAGCGAAACGGGCCAACGACAAAAGCTCATCGATCTAAGCCTTGACTTATGAGTTATTTTGGTGAAAAATGATTGTTTGGGATCTCAAAATCGGTCTTCAAAGTTTGTCAAAGAGATACGGCTAGCTGGAGTTGGAATACGTGAAACGATATCGGTGTGATAAAAGCTGATGAAAAAGCTGTAAGGCTAGGTTTGAGCTATTTGGACCTAATTCTATTGAAAACGGGCCAACGACCAAAACTCATAGCTATAAGCCATGACTTCGAGTTATTTTGGTGAAAAAACGTAGTTTGGGCTCTCAAAATATGCCTTTATAGTTTGTCAAGAAGATACGGACCAAGCTAGAGTAGGAATACGTGAAGCGGTATGAGTGTGATAAAAGCGATGGAAAAGCTGTCGGGCTAGGTTTGAAGTTTGTTTGGACTAGAGTCAATACGAAACGGGCTAACAACCAAAACTCATAGGCTGTAAGCCACGACTTATGAGTTATTTTGGTGAAAGAATATACTTTGGGCCCTCGAAATCGGCGTTCATAGTTTTTTAAGAAGATATGGGCCAAGCTTGGACTTGGAATACGTGAAACGAGTATGAGAGCGATAAAAGCGATGAAACAACTGTAGGGCTAGGTTGGAGCGGTTTGGACCTAGTTCGATGCGAAACGGGCCAACGACAAAAGATCATCGCTCTAAGCCGTGACTTACGAGTTATTTTGGTGAAAAACGGTTGTTTGGGATCTCAAAATCGGTCTTCATAGTTTGTCGAGGAGATACGGGCTAGCTGGAGTTGGAATACGTGAAACGATATCGGTGTGATAAAAGCGATGGAAAAGCTGTCGAGCTAGGTTTGAAGTTTGTTTGGACCTAGGTCTATACGAAACGGGCCAACAACCAAAACTCATAGCTATAAGCCACGAATTATAAGTTATTTTGGTGAAATAATATAGTTCGGGCCCTCGAAATCGGCGTTAATAGTTTTTTAAGAAGATGTGGGCCAAGCTTGGACTTGGAATACGTGAAACGGTATGAGAGCGATAAAAGCGACGAAACACTTGTAGGGCTAGGTTGGAGCGAGTTTGGACCTAGTTCGATGCGAAACGAGCCAACGACAAAAGCTCATCGATCTAAGCCTTGACATACGAGTTATTTTGGTGAAAAACGATTGTATGGGATCTCAAAATCGGTCTTCATAGTTTGTCGAGGAGATACGGGCTAGCTGGAGTTGGAATACGTGAAACGATATCGGTGTGATAAAAGCGATGAAAAAGCTGTAAGGCTAGGTTTGAGTCTGTTTGGACCTAGGTCCATCCGAAACAGGCCGACCACCGAAACTCATAGCTATAAGCCACGACCTATGAGTTATTTTGGTGAAAAAATATAGTTTGGGCTCTCAAAATCGGTCTTCATAGTTTGTGAAGAGGGTACGGGCTAACTGGAGTTGGAATACGTGAAACGATATCGGTGTGATAAAAGCGATGAAAAGACTATAAAGGCTGGGTTTGAGTGCATTTGGACCTAGTTCTACAGAAAAGGGGCCAACGACAAAAGCTCATCGATCTAAGCCTTGACTTACGAGTTATTTTGGTGAAAAATGATTGTTTGGGATCTCAAAATCGGTCTTCAAAGTTTGTCGATGAGATACGAGCTAGCTGGAGTTGGAATACGTGAAACGATATCGGTGTGATAAAAGCTGATGAAAAAGCTGTAAGGCTAGGTTTGAGCATGTTTGGACCTAATTCTATCGAAAACGGGCCAACGACCAAAACTCATAGCTATAAGCCATGACTTCGAGTTATTTTGGTGAAAAAACGTAGTTTGGGCTCTCAAAATATGCCTTTATAGCTTGTCAAGAAGATACGGACCAACTAGAGTAGGAATACGTGAAGCGGTATGAGTGTGATAAAAGCGATGGAAAAGCTGTCGGGCTAGGTTTGAGTTCGTTTGGACCTAGGTCTATACGAAACGGGCTAACAACCAAAACTCATAGGCGTAAGCCACGACTTATGAGTTATTTTGGTGAAAGAATATACTTTGGGCCCTCGAAATCGGCGTTCATAGTTTTTAAGAAGATATGGGCCAACTAGACTTGGAATACGTGAAAGCTGTATGAGAGCGATAAAAGCGATGAAACAACTGTAGGGCTAGGTTGGAGCGAGTTTGGACCTAGTTCGATGCGAAACGGGCCAACGACAAAAGATCATCGCTCTAGCCGTGACTTACGAGTTATTTTGGTGAAAAACGGTTGTTTGGGATCTCAAAATCGGTCTTCATAGTTTGTCAAAGAGATACGGGCTAGCTGGAGTTGGAATACGTGAAACGATATCGGTGTGATAAAAGCGATGAAAAAACTATAAGGCTAGGTTTGTCTTTGTTTGGACCTACTTCTACGGAAACGGGCCAACGGCCAAAACTCATAGCTATAAGCCATGACTTCGAGTTATTTTGGTGAAAAAGCGTAGTTTGGGCTCTCAAAATCTGTCTTCATAGTTTGTCAAGAAGATACGGGCCAACTAGAGTTGGAATACGTGAAACGGTATGAGTGTGATAAAAGCGATGGAAAAACCGTCGGGCTAGGTTTGAGTTTGTTTGGACATAGGTATATACGAAACGGGGTAACAACCAAAACTCATAGGCTGTAAGCCACGACTTATGAGTTATTTTGGTGAAAAAATATAGTTTGGGCCCTCAAAATCGGCCTTCATAGTTTTTTAAGAAGATATGGGCCAATTGGACTTAGAATATGTGAAATGGTATGAGAGCGATAAAAACTAACGAAACACTATCGGGTTAGGTTGGAGCGAGTTTGGACCTACTTCGATGCGAAACGGGCCAACGACAAAAGCTCCTCGCTCTAAGCCGTGACTTACGTGTTATTTTGGTGAAAAAATGTAGTTTGGGCTCTCAAAATCGGTCTTCATAGTTTGTAAAGAAGGTACGGGCTAGCTGGAGTTAGAATACGTGAAACGATATCGGTGTGATAAAAGCGATGAAAAAACTAGAAGGCTAGGTTTGAGATCTGTTTGGACCTAGTTCTACCGAAAACGGGCCAACGACCAAAACTCATAGCTATAAGCCATGACTTATGAGTTATTTTGGTGAAAAAACGTCGTTTGGGCTCTCAAAATCTTCCTTCATAGTTTGTCAAGAAGATACGGGCCAACTAGAGTTGGAATACGTGAAACGGTATGAGTGTGATAAAAGCGATGGAAAAACCGTCGGGCTAAGTTTGAGTTTGTTTGGACCTATGTCTATACGAAACGGGCCAACTACCAAAACTCATAGCTATAAGCCACGACTTATGAGTTATTTTGGTGAAAAAATGTAGTTTGGGCCCTCGAAATCGGCCTTCATAGTTTTTAAGAAGATATGGGCCAATTGGACTTAGAATACGTGAAACGGTATGAGAGCGATAAAAACTAACGAAACATTATCGGGTTAGGTATGAGCGGTTTGGACCTACTTCGATGCGAAACGGGCCAACGACAAAAGCTCATCGCTCTAAGCCGTGACTTACGTGTTATTTTGGTGAAAAAATGTAGTTTGGGCTCTCAAAATCGGTCTTCATAGTTTGTAAAGAAGGTACGGGCTAACTGGAGTTAGAATACGTGAAACGATATCGGTGTGATAAAAGCTGATGAAAAAACTAGAAGGCTAGGTTTGAAGTCTGTTTGGACCTAGTTCTACCGAAAACGGGCCGGCGACCAAAACTCATAGCTATAAGCCATGACTTATGAGTTATTTTGGTGAAAAAACGTCGTTTGGGCTCTCAAAATCTTCCTTCATAGTTTGTCAAGAAGATACGGGCCAACTAGAGTTGGAAAACGTGAAAAGGTATGAGTGTGATAAAAACTAATGGAAAAAGCTGTCGGGCTAGGTTTGAGATTCGTTTGGACCTAGGTCTATACGAAACGGGCCAACTACCAAAACTCATAGCTATAAGCCACGACTTATGAGTTATTTTGGTGAAAGAATATAGTTTGGGCCCTCAAAATCGGCCTTCATAGTTTTTTAAGAAGATATGGGCCAATTGGACTTAGAATGCGTGAAACGGTATGAGAGCGATAAAAACTAACGAAACACTTGTTGGGTTAGGTTGGAGCGGTTTGGACCTACTTCGATGCGAAACGTGCCAACGACAAAAGCTCATCGATCTAAGCCTTGACTTACGAGTTATTTTGGTGAAAAACGATTGTTTGGGATCTCAAAATCGGTCTTCATAATTTGTCGAGGAGATACGGGCTAGCTGGAGTTGGAATACGTGAAACGATATCGGTGTGATAAAAGCGATGAAAAAGCTGTAAGGCTAGGTTTGAGATCTGTTTGGACCTACTTCTACCGGAAACGGGCCAACGACCAAAACTCATAGCTATAAGCCATGACTACTAAGTTATTTTGGTGAAAAAACGTAGTTTGGGCTCTCAAAATATGCCTTTATAGTTTGTCAAGAAGATACGGGCCAACTAGAGTAGGAATACGTGAAACGGTATGAGTGTGATAAAAGCCGATGGAAAAGCTGTCGGGCTAGGTTTGAGATTTGTTTGGACCTAGGTCTATACGAAACGGGCTAACAACCAAAACTCATAGGCGTAAGCCACGACTTATGAGTTATTTCGGTGAAAGAATATACTTTGGGCCCTCAAAATCGGCGTTCATAGTTTTTTAAGAAGATATGGGCCAACTTGGACTTGGAATACGTGAAACGGTAAGAGAGCGATAAAAGCGACGAAACACTCGTAGGGCTAGGTTGGAGCGGTTTGGACCTAGTTCGATGCGAAACGGGCCAATGACAAAAGCTCATCGATCTAAGCCTTGACTTACGAGTTATTTTGGTGAAAAACGATTGTTTGGGATCTCAAAATCGGTCTTCATAGTTTGTCGAGGAGATACGGTCTAGCTGGAGTTGGAATACGTGAAACGATATCGGTGTGATAAAAGCGATGAAAAAGCTGTAAGGCTAGGTTTGAGTTGTTTGGAACTAGTTCTACCGAAAACGGGCCAACGACCAAAAGTCATAGCTATAACCGATGACTTATGAGTTATTTTGGTGAAAAAACGTCGTTTGGGCTCTCAAAATCTGCCTTCATAGTTTGTCAGAAGATACGGGCCAACTAGAGTAGGAATACGTGAAACGGTATGAGTGTGATAAAAGCGATGGAAAAACTATCGGGCTAGGTTTGAGTCTGTTTGGACCTAGGTCTATGTGAAACGGGCCAACAATCAAAACTCATAGTCGTAAGCCACGACTTATGAGTTATTTTAGTGAAAGAATATAGTTTGGGCCCTCAAAATCGGCGTTCATAGTTTTTTAAGAAGATATGGGCCAATTGGACTTAGAATACGTGAAACGGTATGAGAGCGATAAAAGCGACGAAACACTCGTACGGCTAGGTTGGAGCACTTTGGACCTAGTTCGATGCGAAACGGGCCAACGACAAAAGCTCATAGATCTAAGCCTTGACTAACGAGTTATTTTAGTGAAAAACGATTGTTTGGGATCTCAAAATCGGTCTTCATAGTTTGTCGAGGAGATACGGGCTAACTCGGAGTGGGAATACGTGAAACGATATCGGTGTGATAAAAGCCGATGAAAAAGCTGTAAGGCTAGGTTTGAGGTCTGTTTGGACTTACTTCTACCGGAAACGGGCCAACGGCCAAAACTCCTAGCTATAAGCCATGACTTATGAGTTATTTTGGTGAAAAAGCGTAGTTTGGGCTCTCAAAATCTGTCTTCATAGTTTGTCAAGAAGATACGGGCCAACTAGAGTTGGAATACGTGAAACGGTATGAGTGTGATAAAAGCCGATGGAAAAGCTGTCGAGCTAGGTTTGAGTCTGTTTGGACCTAGGTCTATACGAAACGGGCCAACTACCAAAACTCATAGCTATAAGCCACGACTTATGAGTTATTTTGGTGAAAAAATGTAGTTTGGGCCCTCAAAATCGGCCTTCATAGTTTTTTAAGAAGATATGGGCCAATTGGACTTAGAATACGTGAAACGATATGAGAGCGATAAAAACTAACGAAACACTTGTCGGGTTAGGTTGGAGCGAGTTTGGACCTACTTCGATGCGAAATGGGCCAACGACAAAAGCTCATCGCTCTAGGCTGTGACTTACGAGTTATTTTGGTGAAAAACGGTTGTTTGGGATCTCAAAATCGGCCTTCATAGTTTGTCAAGGAGATACGGGCTAGCTGGAGTTGGAATACACGAAACGATATCGGTGTGATAAAAGCCGATGAAAAAGCTGTAAGGCTAGGTTTGAGTCTGTTTGGACCTAGGTCCATGCGAAACGGGCCAACCACCAAAACTCATAGCTATAAGCCACGACTTATGAGTTATTTTGGTGAAAAAATGTAGTTTGGGCTCTCAAAATCGGTCTTCATAGTTTGTAAAGAAGGTACGGGCTAAGCTGGAGTTGGAATACGTGAAACGATATCGGTGTGATAAAAGCGATGAAAAGACTATAAGAGTCGGGTTTGAGTCTGTTTGGACCTAGTTCTACCGAAAACGGGCCAACGACCAAAACTCATAGCTATAAGCCATGACTTATGAGTTATTTTGGTGAAAAACGTCGTTTGGGCTCTCAAAATCTTCCTTTATAGTTTGTCAAGAAGATACGGGCCAACTAGAGTTGGAATAAGTGAAACGTTATGAGTGTGATAAAAGCGATGGAAAAGCTGTCGAGCTAGGTTTGAGTCTGTTTGGACCTAGTTCTACCGAAAACGGGCCAACGACCAAAACTCATAGATATAAGCCACGACTTATGAGTTATTTTGGTGAAAGAACGTCGTTTGGGCTCTCAAAATCTTCCTTCATAGTTTGTCAAGAAGATACGGGCCAACTAGAGTTGGAATAAGTGAAACGTTATGAGTGTGATAAAAGCTGATGGAAAAGCTGTCGGGCTAGGTTTGAGTTGTTTGGACCTAGTTCTATCGAAAACGGACCAACGACCAAAACTCATAGCTATAAGCCATGACTTATGAGTTATTTTGGTGAAAAAACGTCGTTTGGGCTCTCAAAAGCTTCCTTCATATTTGTTAAGAAGATATGGGCCAACCGGACTTGGAATACGTGAAACGGTATGAGAGCGATAAAAGCGAAGAAACAACTATAAGGCTCGGTTGGAGCGAGTTTGGACCTAGTTCGATGCGAAACGGGCCAACGACAAAAGCTCATCGATCTAAACCTTGACTTACGAGTTATTTTGGTGAAAAATGATTGTTTGGGATCTCAAAATCGATCTTCAAAGTTTGTCGAGGAGATACGGGCTAGCTTGGAGTTGGAATACGTGAAACGATATCGGTGTGATAAAAGCGATGAAAAAACTATAAGGCTAGGTTTTAGGTTGTTTGGACCTAATTCTATCGAAAACGGGCCAACGACCAAAACTCATAGCTATAAGCCATGACTTCGAGTTATTTTGGTGAAAAAACGTAGTTTGGGCTCTCAAAATATGCCTTTATAGTTTGTCAAGAAGATACGGACCAACTAGAGTAGGAATACGTGAAACGGTATGAGTGTGATAAAAGCTGATGGAAAAGCTGTCGAGGCTAGGTTTGAGTCTGTTTGGACATAGGTCTATACGAAATGGGCTAACAACCAAAACTCATAGCTATAAGCCACGACTTATGAGTTATTTTGGTGAAAAAATATAGTTTGGGCCCTCGAAATCGGCCTTCATAGTTTTTTAAGAAGATATGGGCCAATTGGACTTAGAATACGTGAAACGGTATGAGAGTGATAAAAACTAACGAAACACTATCGGGTTAGGTTGGAGCGAGTTTGGACCTACTTCGATGCGAAACGGGCCAACGACAAAAGCTCATCGCTCTAAGCCGTGACTTACGTGTTATTTTGGTGAAAAAATGTAGTTTGGGCTCTCAAAATCGGTCTTCATAGTTTGTAAAGAAGGTACGGGCTAGCTGGAGTTGGAATACGTGAAACGATATCGGTGTGATAAAAGCGATGAAAAAGCTGGAAGGCTAGGGTTGAGTCTGTTTGGACCTAGTTCTACCGAAAACGGGCCAACGACCAAAACGCATAGCTATAAGCCATGACTTATGAGTTATTTTGGTGAAAAAACGTCGTTTGGGCTCTCAAAATCTGTCTTCATAGTTTGTCAAGAAGATACGGGCCAACTAGAGTTGGAATACGTGAAACGGTATGAGTGTGATAAAAGCGATGGAAAAGCTGTCGAGCTAGGTTTGAGTCTGTTGGGACCTAGGTCTATACGAAACAGGCCAACAACCAAAACTCATAGCTATAAGCCACGACTTATGAGTTATTTTGGTGAAAGAATATAGTTTGGGCCCTCAAAATCGGCCTTCATAGTTTTTAAGAAGATATGGGCCAATTGGACTTAGAATACGTAAAACGATATGAGAGCGATAAAAACTAACGAAACACCGTCGGGTTAGGTTGGAGCGGTTTGGACCTACTTCGATGCGAAATGGGCCAACGACAAAAGCTCATCGCTCTAGGTCGTGACTTACGAGTTATTTTGGTGAAAAACGGTTGTTTGGGATCTCAAAATCGGTCTTCATAGTTTGTCGAGGAGATACGGGCTAACTGGAGTTGGAATACTCGAAACGATATCGGTGTGATAAAAGCCGATGAAAAAGCTGTAAGGCTAGGTTTGAGCTGTTTGGACCTAGGTCTATCCGAAACGGACCAACCACCAAAACTCATAGCTATAAGCCACGACTTATGAGTTATTTTGGTGAAAAAATGGAGTTTGGGCTCTCAAAATCGGTCTTCATAGTTTGTAAAGAAGGTACGGGCTAACTCGGAGTTGGAATACGTGAAACGATATCGGTGTGATAAAAGCGATGAAAAGACTATAAGGTCTGGGTTTGAGTTCGTTTGGACCTATTTCTACCAAAAACGGGCCAACGACCAAAACTCATAGCTATAAGCCATGACTTATGAGTTATTTTGGTGAAAAAACGTCGTTTGGGCTCTCAAAATCTTCCTTCATAGTTTGTCAAAAAAATACGGGCCAACTAGAGTTGGAATAAGTGAAACGTTATGAGTGTGATAAAAGCGATGGAAAAGCTGTCGAGGCTAGGTTTGAGTCTGTTTGGACCTAGTTCTACCGAAAACGGGCCAACGACCAAAACTCATAGATATAAGCCACGACTTATGAGTTATTTGGTGAAAGAACGTCGTTTGGGCTCTCAAAATCTTCCTTCATAGTTTGTCGAAGATACGGGCCAACTAGATTTGGAATAAGTGAAACGTTATGAGTGTGATAAAAGCTGATGGAAAAGCTGTCGGGCTAGGTTTGAGTTGTTTGGACCTAGTTCTACCGAAAACGGGCCAACGACCAAAACTCATAGCTATAAGCCATGACTTATGAGTTATTTTGGTGAAAAAACGTCGTTTGGGCTCTCAAAATCTTCCTTCATATTTGTTAAGAAGATATGGGCCAACCGGACTTGGAATACGTGAAACGGTATGAGAGCGATAAAAGCCGAAGAAACACTATAAGGCTCGGTTGGAGCGAGTTTGGACCTAGTTCGATGCGAAACGATCCAACGAAAAAGCTCATCGATCTAAGCCTTGACTTACGAGTTATTTTGGTGAAAAACGATTGTTTGGGATCTCAAAATCGGTCTTCAAAGTTTGTCGAGGAGATACGGGCTAACTTGGAGTTGGAATACGTGAAACGATATCGGTGTGATAAAAAGTGATGAAAAAATTGTAAGGCTAGGTTTGAGTTTGTTTGGACCTACTTCTACCGGAAACGGGCCAACGGCCAAAACTCATAGCTATAAGCCATGACTTCGAGTTATTTTGGTGAAAAAGCGTAGTTTGGGCTCTCAAAATCTGTCTTCATAGTTTGTCAAGAAGATACGGGCCAACTAGAGTTGGAATACGTGAAACGGTATGAGTGTGATAAAAGCCGATGGAAAAGTCTGTCGGGCTAGGTTTGAGTCTGTTTGGACATAGGTCTATACGAAATGGGCTAAGAACCAAAACTCATAGCTATAAGCCACGACTTATGAGTTATTTTGGTGAAAAAATATAGTTTGGGCCCTCGAAATCGGCCTTCATAGTTTTTTAAGAAGATATGGGCCAATTGGACTTAGAATACGTGAAACGGTATGAGAGTGATAAAAACTAACGAAACACTATCGGGTTAGGTTGGAGCGGTTTGGACCTACTTCGATGCGAAACGGGCCAACGACAAAAGCTCATCGCTCTAAGCCGTGACTTACGTGTTATTTTGGTGAAAAAATGTAGTTTGGGCTCTCAAAATCGGTCTTCATAGTTTGTAAAGAAGGTACGGGCTAGCTGGAGTTGGAATACGTGAAACGATATCGGTGTGATAAAAGCGATGAAAAAGCTGGAAGGCTAGGGTTGAGTCTGTTTGGACCTAGTTCTACCGAAAACGGGCCAACGACCAAAACGCATAGCTATAAGCCATGACTTATGAGTTATTTTGGTGAAAAAACGTCGTTTGGGCTCTCAAAATCTTCCTTCATAGTTTGTCAAGAAGATACGGGCCAACTAGAGTTGGAATACGTGAAACGGTATGAGTGTGATAAAAGCGATGGAAAAACCGTCGAGCTAGGTTTGAGTCTGTTTGGACATGGGTCTATCCGAAATGGGCTAACAACCAAAACTCATAGCTATAAGCCACGACTTATGAGTTATTTTGGTGAAAAAACGTCGTTTGGGCTCTCAAAATCTTCCTTCATAGTTTGTCAAGAAGATACGGGCCAACTAGAGTTGGAATACGTGAAACGGTATGAGTGTGATAAAAGCGATGGAAAAGCTGTCGAGCTAGGTTTGAGTCGTTGGGACCTAGGTCTATCCGAAACGGGCCAACAACCAAAACTCATAGCTATAAGCCACGACTTATGAGTTATTTTGGTGAAAGAATATAGTTTGGGCCCTCGAAATCGGCCTTCATAGTTTTTAAGAAGATATGGGCCAATTGGACTTAGAATACGTGAAACGATATGAGAGCGATAAAAACTAACGAAACAACTTGTCGGGTTAGGTTGGAGCGAGTTTGGACCTACTTCGATGCGAAATGGGCCAACGACAAAAGCTCATCGCTCTAAGCTGTGACTTACGAGTTATTTTGGTGAAAAACGGTTGTTTGGGATCTCAAAATCGGTCTTCATAGTTTGTCGAGGAGATACGGGCTAACTGGAGTTGGAATACACGAAACGATATCGGTGTGATAAAAGCGATGAAAAAGCGTAAGGCTAGGTTTGAGCTGTTTGGACCTAGGTCATATCGAAACGGGCCAACCACCAAAACTCATAGCTATAAGCCACGACTTATGAGTTATTTTGGTGAAAAAATGTAGTTTGGGCTCTCAAAATCGGTCTTCATAGTTTGTAAAGAAGGTACGGGCTAAGCTGGAGTTGGAATACGTGAAACGATATCGGTGTGATAAAAGCGATGAAAAGACTATAAGGTCGGGTTTGAGTCGTTTGGACCTATTTCTACCGAAAACGGGCCAACGACCAAAACTCATAGCTATAAGCCATGACTTATGAGTTATTTTGGTGAAAAAACGTCGTTTGGGCTCTCAAAATCTTCCTTCATAGTTTGTCAAAAAGATACGGGCAAACTAGAGTTGGAATAAGTGAAACGTTATGAGTGTGATAAAAACTTATGGAAAAGCTGTCGGGCTAGGTTTGAGTCTGTTTGGACCTAGTTCTATCGAAAACGGGCCAACGACCAAAACTCATAGATATAAGCCACGACTTATGAGTTATTTTGGTGAAAGAACGTCGTTTGGGCTCTCAAAATCTTCCTTCATAGTTTGTCAAGAAGATATGGGCCAACTAGAGTTGGAATAAGTGAAACGTTATGAGTGTGATAAAAGCGATGGAAAAGCTGTCGAGCTAGGTTTGAGTTGTTTGGACCTAGTTCTACCGAAAACGGGCCAACGACCAAAACTCATAGCTATAAGCCATGACTTATGAGTTATTTTGGTGAAAAAACGTCGTTTGGGCTCTCAAAATCTTCCTTCATAGTTTGTTAAGAAGATATGGGCCGACCGGACTTGGAATACGTGAAACGGTATGAGAGCGATAAAAGCGAAGAAACACTATAAGGCTCGGTTGGAGCGAGTTTGGACCTAGTTCGATGCGAAACGGGCCAACGACAAAAGCTCATCGATCTAAGCCTTGACTTACGAGTTATTTTGGTGAAAAACGATTGTTTGGGATCTCAAAATCGGTCTTCAAAGTTTGTCAAGTAGATACGGGCTAGCTTGGAGTTGGAATACGTGAAACGATATCGGTGTGATAAAAGCTGATGAAAAAATTGTAAGGCTAGGTTTGAAGTTTGTTTGGACCTACTTCTATCGGAAACGGGCCAACGGCCAAAACTCGTAGCTATAAGCCATGACTTCGAGTTATTTTGGTGAAAAAGCGTAGTTTGGGCTCTCAAAATCTGTCTTCATAGTTTGTCAAGAAGATACGGGCCAACTAGAGTTGGAATACGTGAAACGGTATGAGTGTGATAAAAGCGATGGAAAAAATGTCGGGCTAGGTTTGAGTCTGTTTGGACATAGGTCTATCCGAAATGGGCTAACAACCAAAACTCATAGCTATAAGCCACGACTTATAAGTTATTTTGGTAAAAAAATATAGTTTGGGCCCTCAAAATCGGCCTTCATAGTTTTTTAAGAAGATATGGGCCAATTGGACTTAGAATACATGAAACGGTATGAGAGCGATAAAAACTAACGAAACAACTTGTCGGGTTAGGTTGGAGCGAGTTTGGACCTACTTCGATACGAAACGGGCCAACGACAAAAGCTCATCGCTCTAAGCCGTGACTTACGTGTTATTTTGGTGAAAAAATGTAGTTTGGGCTCTCAAAATCGGTCTTCATAGTTTGTAAAGAAGGTACGGGCTAACTGGAGTTGGAATACGTGAAACGATATCGGTGTGATAAAAGCCGATGAAAAATTTGGAAGGCTAGGTTTGAGTCTGTTTGGATCTAGTTCTACCGAAAACGGGCCAACGACCAAAACGCATAGCTATAAGCCATGACTTATGAGTTGTTTTGGTGAAAAAACGTCGTTTGGGCTCTCAAAATCTTCCTTCACGGTTTGTCAAGAAGATACGGGCCAACTAGAGTTGGAATACGTGAAACGGTATGAGTGTGATAAAAGCTGATGGAAAAGCTGTCGAGGCTAGGTTTGAGCTTGTTTGGACATAGGTCTATCCGAAATGGGCTAACAACCAAAACTCATAGCTATAAGCCACGACTTATGAGTTATTTTGGTGAAAAAATATAGTTTGGGCCCTCAAAATCGGCCTTCATAGTTTTTTAAGAAGATATGGGCCAATTGGACTTAGAATACGTGAAACGGTATGAGAGCGATAAAAACTAACGAAACACCGTCGGGTTAGGTTGGAGCGAGTTTGGACCTACTTCGATGCGAAACGGGCCAACGACAAAAGCTCATCGCTCTAAGCTCGTGACTTACGAGTTATTTTGGTGAAAAACGGTTGTTTGGGATCTCAAAATCGGTCTTCATAGTTTGTCGAGGAGATACGGGCTAGCTGGAGTTGGAATACACGAAACGATATCGGTGTGATAAAGCCGATGAAAAAGCTGTAAGGCTAGGTTTGAAGTCTGTTTGGACCTAGGTCTATCCGAAACGGGCCAACCACCAAAACTCATAGCTATAAGCCACGACTTATGAGTTATTTTGGTGAAAAAATGTAGTTTGGGCCCTCAAAATCGGCCTTCATAGTTTTTTAAGAAGATATGGGCCAATTGGACTTAGAATACGTGAAACGATATGAGAGCGATAAAAACTAACGAAACAACTTGTCGGGTTAGGTTGGAGCGAGTTTGGACCTACTTCGATGCGAAATGGGCCAACGACAAAAGCTCATCGCTCTAAGTCGTGACTTACGAGTTATTTTGGTGAAAAACGGTTGTTTGGGATCTCAAAATCGGTCTTCATAGTTTGTCGAGGAGATACGGGCTAAGCTGGAGTGGGAATACGTGAAACGATATCGGTGTGATAAAAGCCGATGAAAAAACTATAAGGCTAGGTTTGAGCTCGTTTAGACCTACTTCTACAGTAAACGGGCCAACGGCTAAAACTCATAGCTATAAGCCATGACTTCGAGTTATTTTGGTGAAAAAGCGTAGTTTGGGCTCTCAAAATCTGTCTTCATAGTTTGTCAAGAAGATACGGGCCAACTAGAGTTGGAATACGTGAAACGGTATGAGTGTGATAAAAGCTGATGGAAAAACTGTCGAGCTAGGTTTGAGTCATTTGGACCTAGGTCTATACGAAACGGGCCAACAACAAAAACTCATAGCTATAAGCCACGACTTATGAGTTATTTTGGTGAAAGAATATAGTTTGGGCCCTCAAAATCGACCTTCATAGTTTTTTAAGAAGATATGGGCCAATTGGACTTAGAATACGTGAAACGGTATGAGAGCGATAAAAACTATCGGGTTAGGTTGGAGCGGTTTGGACCTAGTTCGATGCGAAACGGGCCAACGACAAAAGCTCATCGCTCTAAGCCGTGACTTACGTGTTATTTTGGTGAAAAAATGTAGTTTGGGCTCTCAAAATCGATCGCATAGTTTGTAAAGAACGTACGGGCTAACTGGAGTTGGAATACGTGAAACAATATCGGTGTGATAAAAGCGATGAAAAAGCTGGAAGGCTAGGTTTGAGCTCGTTTGGACCTAGTTCTACCGAAAACGGGCCAACGACCAAAACTCATAGCTATAAGCCACGACTTATGAGTTATTTTGGTGAAAAAACGTCGTTTGGGCTCTCAAAATCATCCTTCATAGTTTGTCAAGAAGATACGGGCCAAGCTAGAGTTGGAATACGTGAAACGGTATGAGTGTGATAAAAGCTGATGGAAAAGCTGTCATGCTAGGTTTGAGTCTGTTTGGACCTAGGTCTGCGAAAACGGGCCAACTACCTAAACTCATAGCTATAAGCCACGACTTATGAGTTATTTTGGTGAAAAAACGTCGTTTGGGCTCTCAAAATCTTCCTTCATAGTTTGTCAAGAAGATACGGGCCAACTAGAGTTGGAATAAGTGAAACGTTATGAGTGTGATAAAAGCCGATGGAAAAGCTGTCGGGCTAGGTTTGAGTCTGTTTGGACCTAGTTCTACCGAAAACGGGCCAACGACCAAAACTCATAGATATAAGCCACGACTTATGAGTTATTTTGGTGAAAAAACGTCGTTTGGGCTCTCAAAATCTTCCTTCATAGTTTGTCGAGAAGATACGGGCCAACTAGAGATTGAATACGTGAAACGGTATGAGTGTGATAAAAGCCGATGGAAAAGTCTGTCGAGGCTAGGTTTGAGCTCGTTTCGACATAAGTCTATCCGAAATGGGCTAACAACCAAAACTCATAGCTATAAGCCACGACTTATGAGTTATTTTGGTGAAAAAATATAGTTTGGGCCCTCAAAATCGGCCTTCATAGTTTTTTAAGAAGATATGGGCCAATTGGACTTAGAATACGTGAAACGGTATGAGAGCGATAAAAACTAACGAAACACTCGTCGAGTTAGGTTGGAGCGGTTTGGACCTACTTCGATGCGAAACGGGCCAACGACAAAAGCTCATCGCTCTAAGCTGTGACTTACGAGTTATTTTGGTGAAAAACGGTTGTTTGGGATCTCAAAATCGGTCTTCATAGTTTGTCAAGGAGATACGGGCTAACTGGAGTTGGAATACCTAAAACGATATCGGTGTGATAAAAGCCGATGAAAAAAGCGTAAGGCTAGGTTTGAGTCCGTTTGGACCTAGGTCTATACGAAACGGGCCAACCACCAAAACTCATAGCTATAAGCCACGACTTATGAGTTATTTTGGTGAAAAAATATAGTTTGGGCTCTCAAAATCGGTCTTCATAGTTTGTAAAGAAGGTACGGGCTAACTGGAGTTGGAATACGTGAAACGATATCGGTGTGATAAAAGCCGATGAAAAGACTATAAGGTCGGGTTTGAAGTCTGTTTGGACCTAGTTCTACCGAAAACGGGCCAACGACCAAAACTCATAGCTATAAGCCATGACTTATGAGTTATTTTGGTGAAAAAACGTCGTTTGGGCTCTCAAAATCTTCCTTCATAGTTTGTCAAAAAGATACGGGCCAACTAGAGTTGGAATAAGTGAAACGTTATGAGTGTGATAAAAGCCGATGGAAAAACTATTAGGCTAGGTTTGAGTCTGTTTGGACCTAGTTCTACCGAAAACGGGCCAACGACCAAAACTCATAGCTATAAGCCATGACTTATGAGTTATTTTGGTGAAAAAACGTCGTTTGGGCTCTCAAAATCTTCCTTCATAGTTTGTTAAGAAGATATGGGCCGACTGGGACTTGGAATACGTGAAACGGTATGAGAGCGATAAAAGCGAAGAAACACTATAAGGCTCGGTTGGAGCGGTTTGGACCTAGTTCGATGCGAAACGGGCCAACGACAAAAGCTCATCGATCTAAGCCTTGACTTACGAGTTATTTTGGTGAAAAACGATTGTTTGGGATCTCAAAATCGGTCTTCAAAGTTTGTCGAGGAGATACGGGCTAACTTGGAGTTGGAATACGTGAAACGATATCGGTGTGATAAAAGCTGATGAAAAAATTGTAAGGCTAGGTTTGAGTCTGTTTGGACCTACTTCTACGGAAACGGGCCAACGACCAAAACTCGAGCTATAAGCCATGAATTGTGAGTTATTTTGGTGAAAAAGCGTAGTTTGGGCTCTCAAAATCTTGTCTTCATAGTTTGTCAAGAAGATACGGGCCAACTAGAGTTGGAATACGTGAAACGGTATGAGTGTGATAAAAGCTGATGGAAAAAATGTCGGGCTAGGTTTGAGTCTGTTTGGACATAGGTCTATACGAAATGGGATAACAACCAAAACTCATAGCTATAAGCCACGACTTATGAGTTATTTTGGTGAAAAAATATAGTTTGGGCCCTCAAAATCGGCCTTCATAGTTTTTTAAGAAGATATGGGCCAATTGGACTTAGAATACGTGAAACGGTATGAGAGCGATAAAAACTAACGAAACAACTGTCGAGTTAGGTTGGAGCGGTTTGGACCTACTTCGATGCGAAACGGGCCAACGACAAAAGCTCATCGCTCTAAGCCGTGACTTACGTGTTATTTTGGTGAAAAAATGTAGTTTGGGCTCTCAAAATCGATCTTCATAGTTTGTAAAGAAGGTACGGGCTAGCTGGAGTTGGAATACGTGAAACGATATCGGTGTGATAAAAGCGATGAAAAAACTAGAAGGCTAGGTTTGAAGTCTGTTTGGACCTAGTTCTACCGAAAACGGGCAAACGACCAAAATGCATAGCTATAAGCCATGACTTATGGGTTATTTTGGTGAAAAAACGTCGTTTGGGCTCTCAAAATCTTCCTTTATAGTTTGTCAAGAAGATACGGGCCAACTAGAGTTGGAATACGTGAAACGGTATGAGTGTGATAAAAGCTGATGGAAAAGCTGTCGGGCTAGGTTTGAAGTTTGTTTGGACCTAGGTCTATACGAAACGGGCCAACAACCAAAACTCATAGCTATAAGCCACGACTTATGAGTTATTTTGGTGAAAGAATATAGTTTGGGCCCTCAAAATCGGCCTTCATAGTTTTTTAAGAAGATATGGGCCAATTGGACTTAGAATACGTGAAACGGTATGAGAGCGATAAAAATTAACGAAACACTATCGGGTTAGGTTCGAGTAGTTTGGACCTACTTCGATGCGAAACGGGCCAACGACAAAAGCTCATCGCTCTAAGCCGTGACTTACGTGTTATTTTGGTGAAAAAATGTAGTTTGGGCTCTCAAAATCGGTCTTCATAGTTTGTAAAGAAGGTACGGGCTAGCTGGAGTTGGAATACGTGAAACGATATCGGTGTGATAAAAGCGATGAAGAAAGCTGTAAGGCTAGGTTTGAGTCTGTTTGGACCTACTTCTACCGGAAACGGGCCAACGGCCAAAACTCATAGCTATAAGCCATGACTTCGAGTTATTTTGGTGAAAAAGCGTAGTTTGGGCTCTCAAAATCTGTCTTCATAGTTTGTCAAGAAGATACGGGCCAACTAGAGTTGGAATACGTGAAACGGTATGAGTGTGATAAAAGCGATGGAAAACACTGTCGGGCTAGGTTTGAGATCTGTTTGGACCTAGGTCTATCTAAAACGGGCCAACTACCAAAACTCATAGCTATAAGCCACGACTTATGAGTTATTTTGGTGAAAAAATGTAGTTTGGGCCCTCAAAATCAACCTTCATAGTTTTTTAAGAAGATATGGCCCAATTGGACTTAGAATACGTGAAATGGTATGAGAGCGATAAAAACTAACGAAACACTATCGGGTTAGGTTGGAGCGAGTTTGGACCTACTTCGATGCGAAACGGGCCAACGACAAAAGCTCATCGCTCTAAGCCGTGACTTACGTGTTATTTTGGTGAAAAAATGTAGTTTGGGCTCTCAAAATCGGTCTTCATAGTTTGTAAAGAAGGTACGGGCTAGCTGGAGTTGGAATACGTGAAACGATATCGGTGTGATAAAAGCGATGAAAAAACCGAAAGGCTAGGTTTGAGTCTGTTTGGACCTAATTCTACCGAGAACGGGCAACCGACCAAAACTCATAGCTATAAGCCATGACTTATGAGTTATTTTGGTGAAAAAACATCGTTTGGGCTCTCAAAATCTTCCTTCATAGTTTGTCAGAAGATACGGGCCAACTAGAGTTGGAATATGTGAAACGGTATGAGTGTGATAAAAGCTGATGGAAAAGCTGTCGGGCTAGGTTTGAGATTTGTTTGGACCTAGGTCTATCCGAAACGGGCCAACAACCAAAACTCATAGCTATAAGCCACGACTTATGAGTTATTTTGGTGAAAGAATATACTTTGGGCCCTCGAAATCGGCCTTCATAGTTTCTTAAGAAGATATGGGCCAACTTGGACTTGGAATACGTGAAACGAGTATGAGAGCGATAAAAGCGACGGAACATTGTAGGGCTAGGTTGGAGAAGTTTAGACCTAGTTCGATGCGAAACGGGCCAACGACAAAAGCTTATCGATATAAGCCTTGACTTACGAGTTATTTTGGTGAAAAACGATTGTTTGGGATCTCAAAATCGATCTTCATAGTTTGTCGAGGAGATACGGGCTAGCTGGAGTGGGAATACGTGAAACGATATCGGTGTGATAAAAGCGGATGAAAAAAGCTGTAAGGCTAGGTTTGAAGTCTGTTTGGACCTACTTCTACGAAAACGGGCCAACGGCCAAAACTCATAGCTATAAGCCATGACTTCGAGTTATTTTGGTGAAAAAGCGAAGTTTGGGCTCTCAAAATCTGTCTTCATAGTTTGTAAAGAAGATACGGGCCAACTAGAGTTGGAATACGTGAAACGGTATGAGTGTGATAAAAGCTGATGGAAAAGCTGTCGAGGCTAGGTTTGAGTCTGTTTGGACCTAGGTCTATACGAAACGGGCCAACTACCAAAACTCATAGCTATAAGCCACGACTTATGAGTTATTTTGGTGAAAAAATGTAGTTTGGGCCCTCAAAATCGGCCTTCATAGTTTTTTAAGAAGATATGGGCCAATTGGACTTAGAATACGTGAAACGGTATGAGAGCGATAAAAACTAACGAAACACTATCGGGTTAGGTTGGAGCGAGTTTGGACCTACTTCGATGCGAAACGGGCCAACGACAAAAGCTCATTGCTCTAAGCCGTGACTTACGTGTTATTTTGGTGAAAAACGGTTGTTTGGGATCCGAAAATCGGTCTTCATAGTTTGTCAAGAAAATACGGGCTAAGCTGGAGTTGGAATACGTGAAACGATATCGGTGTGATAAAAGCGATGAAAAAGCTGTAAGACTAGGTTTGAGTTCGTTTGGACCTACTTCTACCGAAAACGGGCCAACGGCCAAAACTCATAGCTATAAGCCATGACTTCGAGTTATTTTGGTGAAAAAGCGTAGGTTGGGCTCTCAAAATCTGTCTTCATAGTTTGTCAAGAAGATATGGGCCAACTAGAGTTGGAATACGTGAAACGGTATGAGTGTGATAAAAGCGATGGAAAAACTATCGGGCTAGTTTTGAAGTTTGTTTGGACCTAGGTCTATACGAAATGGGCCAACAACCAAAACTCATAGATATAAGCCACGACTTATGAGTTATTTTGGTGAAAAAATGTAGTTTGGGCCCTCAAAATCATCCTTCATAGTTTTTTAAGAAGATATGGGCCAATTCGACTTAGAATACGTGAAGCGGTATGAGAGCGATAAAAGCGAAGAAACACTATCGGGTTAGGTTGGAGCGAGTTTGGACCTACTTTGATGTGAAACGGGCCAACGACAAAAGCTCATCGCTCTAAGCCGTGACTTACGTGTTATTTTGGTGAAAAACGGTTGTTTGGGATCTCAAAATCGGTCTTCATAGTTTGTCAAAGAGATACGGGCTAGCTGGAGTTGGAATACGTGAAACGATATCGGTGTGATAAAAGCGATGAAAAAGCTGTAAGGCTAGGTTTGAGGCTGTTTGGACCTACTTCTACGGAAACGGGCCAAAGGCCAAAACCCATAGCTATAAGCCATGACTTATGAGTTATTTTGGTGAAAAAACGTCATTTGGGCTCTCAAAATCTTCCTTCATAGTTTGTCAAGAAGATACGGGCCAACTAGAGTTGGAATACGTGAAACGGTATGAGTGTGATAAAAGCGATGGAAAAGCTGTCGAGGCTAGGTTTGAGTTTGTTTGGACCTAGGTCTATCCGAAACGGACCAACAACCAAAACTCATAGCTATAAGCCATGACTTATGAGTTATTTTGGTGAAAGAATATAGTTTGGGCCCTCGAAATCGGCCTTCATAGTTTCTTAAGAAGATATGGGCCAAGCTGGACTTGGAATACGTGAAACAATATGAGAGCGATAAAAGCGATCAAACAACTATAGGGCTAGGTTGGAGCGGTTTGGACCTAATTCGATGCGAAACGGGCCAACGACAAAAGCTCATCGCTCTAAGCCGTGACTTACGAGTTATTTTGGTGAAAAACGATTGTTTGGGATCTCAAAATCGGTCTTCATAGTTTGTCGAGGAGATACGGGCTAGCTGGAGTGGGAATACGTGAAACGATATCGGTGTGATAAAAGCGATGAAAAAACTATAAGGCTAGGTTTGAGTCTGTTTGGACCTACTTACTACAGTAAACGGGCCAACGGCCAAAACTCATAGCTATAAGCCATGACTTCGAGTTATTTTGGTGAAAAAGCGTAGTTTGGGCTCTCAAAATGCTGTCTTCATAGTTTGTCAAGAAGATACGGGCCAACTAGAGTTGGAATACGTGAAACGGTATGAGTGTGATAAAAGCCGATGGAAAAGCTGTCGGGCTAGGTTTGAGACTTGTTTGGACCTAGGTCTATACGAAACGGGCCAACAACAAAAACTCATAGCTATAAGCCACGACTTATGAGTTATTTTGGTGGAAGAATATAGTTTGGGCCCTCGAAATCGGCCTTCATAGTTTTTAAGAAGATATAGTCCAAGCTTGGACTTGGAATACGTGAAACGGTATGAGAGCGATAAAAGCGACGGAACAACTGTAGGGCTAGGTTGGAGCGAGTTTAGACCTAGTTCGATGCGAAACGGGCCAACGACAAAAGCTCATCGCTCTAAGCCGTGACTTACGAGTTATTTTGGTGAAAAACGGTTGTTTGGGATCTCAAAATCGGTCTTCATAGTTTGTCGAGGAGATACGGGCTAGCTTGGAGTTGGAATACGTGAAACGATATCGGTGTGATAAAAGCGATGAAAAAGCTGTAAGGCTAGGTTTGAGACTTGTTTGGACCTAGTTCTACGGAAACGGGCCAACGGCCAAAACTCATAGTTATAACCCATGACTTCGAGTTATTTTGGTGAAAAAACGTAGTTTGGGCTCTCAAAATCTATCTTCATAGTTTGTCAAGAAGATACGGGCAACTAGAGTTGGAATACGTGAAACGGTATGAGTGCGATAAAAACGGATGGAAAAGCTGTCGAGGCTAGGTTTGAGTTTGTTTGGACCTAGGTCTACACGAAACGGGCCAACAACCAAAACTCATAGCTATAAGCCACGACTTATGAGTTATTTTGGTGAAAGAATATAGTTTGGGCCCTCGAAATCGGCCTTCATAGTTTTTAAGAAGATATGGGCCAAGTTGGACTTGGAATACGTGAAACGAGTATGAGAGCGATAAAAGCGATGAAACAACTTGTAGGGCTAGGTTGGAGCGAGTTTGGACCTAGTTCGATGCGAAACGGGCCAACGACAAAAGCTCACGCTCTAAGCCGTGACTTACGAGTTATTTTGGTGAAAAATGGTTGTTTGGGATCTCAAAATCGGTCTTCGTAGTTTGTCGAGGAGATACGGGCTAGCTGGAGTTGGAATACGTGAAACGATATCGGTGTGATCAAAATTGATGAAAAAGCTGTAAGGCTAGGTTTGAGATCTGTTTGGACCTAGTTACATCGAAAACGGGCCAACGACCAAAACTCATAGCTATAAGCCATGACTTATGAGTTATTTTGGTGAAAAAATGTCGTTTGGGCTCTCAAAATATGCCTTTATAGTTTGTCGAAGATACGGAGCCGACTAGAGATGGAATACGTGAAACGGTATGAGTGTGATAAAAGCTGATGGAAAAGCTGTCGAGGCTAGGTTTGAGACTGTTTGGACCTAGGTCTATCCGAAACGGGCCAACAATCAAAACTCATAGCTGTAAGCCAAGACTTATGAGTTATTTTAGTGAAAGAATATAGTTTGGGCCCTTAAAAATCGGCGTTCATAGTTTTTAAGAAGATATGGGCCAACTTGGACTTGGAATATATGAAACGGTATGAGAGCGATAAAAGCGACGAAACAACTGTAGGGCTAGGTTGGAGCGGTTTGGACCTAGTTCGATGCGAAACGGGCCAACGACAAAAGCTCATCGATCTAAGCCTTGACTTATGTGTTATTTTGGTGAAAAAATGTAGTTTGGGCTCTCGAAATCGGTCTTCATAGTTTGCAAAGAAGGTACGGGCTAGCTTGGAGTTGGAATACGTGAAACGATATCGGTGTGATAAAAGCGATGAAAAAGCTGTAAGGCTAGGTTTGAGCGGTTTGGACCTAGCTTCTATCGAAAACGGGCCAACGACCAAAACTCATAGCTATAAGCCATGACTTATGAGTTATTTTGGTGAAAAAATGTCGTTTGGGCTCTCAAAATATGCCTTTATAGTTTGTCAAGAAGATACGGAGCCGACTAGAGATGGAATACGTGAAACGGTATGAGTGTGATAAAAGCGATGGAAAAGCTGTCGGGCTAGGTTTGAGTCTGTTTCGACCTAGGTCTATACGAAACGGGCCAACAACCAAAACTCATAGCTATAAGCCACGACTTATGAGTTATTTTGGTGAAAGAATATAGTTTGGGCCCTCGAAATCGGCGTTCATAGTTTTTTAAGAAGATATGGGCCAAGTTGGACTTGGAATATATGAAACGGTATGAGAGCGATAAAAGCGACGAAACACTTGTAGGGCTAGGTTGGAGCGGTTTGGACCTAGTTCGATGCGAAACGGGCCAACGACAAAAGCTCATCGCTCTAAGCCTTGACTTACGAGTTATTTTGGTGAAAAAAGGTTGTTTGGGATCTAAAAATCGGTCTTCAAAGTTTGTCGAGGAGATACGGGCTAGCTGGAGTTGGAATACGTGAAACGATATCGGTGTGATAAAAGCGATGAAAAAGCTGTAAGGCTAGGTTTGAGTCTGTTTGGACCTAATTCTATCGAAAACGGGCCAACGACCAAAACTCATAGCTATAAGCCATGACTTCGAGTTATTTTGGTGAAAAAACGTAGTTTGGGCTCTCAAAATATGCCTTTATAGTTTGTCAAGAAGATACGGACCAACTAGAGTAGGAATACGTGAAACGGTATGAGTGTGATAAAAGCTGATGAAAAAGCTGTAAGGCTAGGTTTGAGACTGTTTGGACCTAATTCAATCGAAAACGGGCCAACGACCAAAACTCATAGCTATAAGCCACGACTTATGAGTTATTTTGGTGAAAAAATGTAGTTTGGGCCCTCAAAATCTTCCTTCATAGTTTTTTAAGAAGATATGGGCCAATTGGAGTTAGAATACGTGAAACGGTATGAGAGCGATAAAAACTAACGAAACAACTTGTCGGGTTAGGTTGGAGCGAGTTTGGACCTACTTTGATGCGAAACGGGCCAACGACAAAAGCTCATCGCTCTAAGCCGTGACTTACGTGTTATTTTGGTGAAAAAAATGTAGTTTGGGCTCTCAAAATCGGTCTTCATAGTTTGTAAAGAAGGTACGGGCGAACTAGAGTTGGAATATGTGAAACGATATCAATGTGATAAAAACTCATGAAAAAACTATAAGGTCGGGTTTGAGTTCGTTTGGACCTAGTTCTACCGAAAACGGGCCAACGACCAAAACTCATAACTATAACCCATGACTTATGAGTTATTTTGGTGAAAAAACGTCGTTTGGGCTCTCAAAATCTTCCTTCATAGTTTGTCAAGAAGATACGGGCCAACTAGAGTTGGAATAAGTGAAACGGTATGAGTGTGATAAAAGCGATGGAAAAGCTGTCGGGCTAGGTTTGAGTCTGTTTGGACCTAGTTCTACCGAAAACGGACCAACGACCAAAACTCATAGCTATAAGCCATGACTTATGAGTTATTTTGGTGAAAAAACGTCATTTGGGCTCTCAAAATCTTCATTCATAGTTTGTCAAGAAGATACGGGCCAACTAGAGTTGGAATACGTGAAACGGTATGAGTGTGATAAAAGCGATGGAAAAGCTGTCGGGCTAGGTTTGAGTTCGTTTGGACCTAGGTCTATACGAAACGGGACAACAATCAAAACTCATAGCTATAAGCCACGACTTATGAGTTATTTTGGTGAAAGAATATAGTTTGGGCCCTCAAAATCGGCGTTCATAGTTTTTTAAGAAGATATGGGCCAACTAGAATTGGAATACGTGAAACGGTATGAGAGCAATAAAAGCGACGAAACAACTGTAGGGCTAGGTTGGAGCGGTTTAGACCTAGTTCGATGCGAAACGGGCCAACGACAAAAGCTCATCGATCTAAGCCTTGACTTACGAGTTATTTTGGTGAAAAACGATTGTTTGGGATCTCAAAATCGGTCTTCATAGTTTGTCGAGGAGATACGGGCTAGCTTGGAGTTGGAATACGTGAAACGATATCGGTGTGATCAAAATTGATGAAAAAGCTGTAAGGCTAGGTTTGAGTCTGTTTGGACCTAATTCTATCGAAAACGGGCCAACGACCAAAACTCATAGCTATAAGCCATGACTTCGACTTATTTTGGTGAAAAAACGTAGTTTGGGCTCTCAAAATATGCCTTTATAGTTTGTCAAGAAGATACGGGCCAACTAGAGTAGGAATACGTGAAACGGTATGAGTGTGATAAAAGCGATGGAAAACTCGTCGGGCTAGGTTTGAGTCTGTTTGGACCTAGGTCTATCCGAAACGGGCCAACAATCAAAACTCATAGTTGTAAGCCACGACTTATGAGTTATTTTAGTGAAAGAATATAGTTTGGGCCCTCGAAATCGGCGTTCATAGTTTTTAAGAAGATATGGTCCAACTTGGACTTGGAATACGTGAAACGGTATGAGAGCGATAAAAGCGACGAAACACTTGTAGGGCTAGGTTGGAGCGAGTTTGGACCTAGTTCGATGCGAAACGGGCCAACGGCAAAAGCTCATCGATCTAAGCCTTGACTTACGAGTTATTTTGGTGAAAAATGATTGTTTGGGATCCGAAAATCAATCTTCATAGTTTGTCGAGGAGATACGGTCTAACGGGAGTTGGAATACGTGAAACGATATCGGTGTGATAAAAGCGATGAAAAAGCTGTAAGGCTAGGTTTGAGTCTGTTTGGACCTAGTTCTACGAAAACGGGCCAACGACCAAAACTCATAGCTATAAGCCATGACTTATGAGTTATTTTGGTGAAAAAACGTCGTTTGGGCTCTCAAAATCTGCCTTCATAGTTTTTCAAGAAGATACGGGCCAACAAGAGTTGGAATACATGAAACGGTATGAGTGTGATAAAAGCTGATGGAAAAAGCTGTCGAGGCTAGGTTTGAGTCTGTTTGGACCTAAGTCTATACGAAACGGACCAACAACCAAAACTCATAGCTATAAGCCACGACTTATGAGTTATTTTGGTGAAAGAATATAGTTTTGGCCCTCAAAATTAGCCTTCATAGTTTTTTAAGAAGATATAGTCCAAGCTTGGACTTGGAATACGTGAAACGGTATGAGAGCGATAAAAGCGACGAAACACCTGTAGGGCTAGGTTGGAGCGGTTTGGACCTCGTTCGATGCGAAACGGGCCAACGACAAAAGCTCATCGATCTAAGCCTTGACTTACGAGTTATTTTGGTGAAAAACGATTGTTTGGGATCTCAAAATCGGTCTTCAAAGTTTGTCGAGGAGATACGGGCTAACTGGAGTTGGAATACGTGAAACGATATCGGTGTGATTAAAAGCTGATGAAAAAACTTTAAGGTTAGGTTTGAGTCTGTTTGGACCTAATTCTATCGAAAACGGGCCAACGACCAAAACTCATAGCTATAAGCCATGACTTCGAGTTATTTTGGTGAAAAAACGTAGTTTGGGCTCTCAAAATGCTGTCTTCATAGTTTATCAAGAAGATACGGGCCAACTAGAGTTGGAATACGTGAAACGGTATGAGTGTGATAAAAGCCGATGGAAAAGCTGTAAGGCTAGGTTTTAGGCTGTTTGGACCTAATTCTACCGAAAATGGGCCAACGACCAAAACTCATAGCTATAAGCCATGACTTCGAGTTATTTTGGTGAAAAAACGTACTTTGGGCTCTCAAAATATGCCTTTATAGTTTGTCAAGAGATTAAGGCCAACTAGAGTTGGAATACGTGAAACGGTATGAGTGTGATAAAAGCGATGGAAAAAGCTGTCGGGCTAGGTTTGAGACTTGTTTGGACCTAATTCTACCGAAAACGGGCCAACGACCAAAACTCATAGCTATAAGCCATGACTTCGACTTATTTTGGTGAAAAAACGCAGTTTGGGCTCTCAAAATATGCCTTTATAGTTTGTCAGAAGATACGAAGCCAACTAGAGTAGGAATACGTGAAACGGTATGAGTGTGATAAAAGCGATGGAAAACTCGTCGAGGCTAGGTTTGAGCTTTTGGACCTAGGTCTATCCGAAACGGGCCAACAATCAAAACTCATAGTTGTAAGCCACGACTTAGGAGTTATTTTAGTGAAAAAATATAGTTTGGACCCTCAAAATCGGCGTTCATAGTTTTCTAAGAAGATATGGGCCAAGTTGGACTTGGAATACGTGAAATGGTATGAGAGCGATAAAAGCTGACGAAACACCTGTAGGGCTAGGTTGGAGCGGTTTGGACCTAGTTCGATGCGAAACGGGCCAACGACAAAAGCTCATCGATCTAAGCCTTGACTTACGAGTTATTTTGGTGAAAAATGATTGTTTGGGATCCGAAAATCGGTCTTCATAGTTTGTCGAGGAGATACGGTCTAACGGGAGTTGGAATACATGAAACGATATCGGTGTGATAAAAGCCGATGAAAAAGCTGTAAGGCTAGGTTTGAGTCTGTTTGGACCTAGTTCTACCGAAAACGGGCCAACGACCAAAACTCATAGCTATAAGCCATGACTTATGAGTTATTTTGGTGAAAAAACGTCGTTTGGGCTCTCAAAATCTGCCTTCATAGTTTCTCAAGAAGATACGGGCCAACAAGAGTTGGAATACGTGAAACGGTATGCGTGTGATAAAAGCTGATGGAAAAGCTGTCGGGCTAGGTTTGAGCTTTTTGGACCTAGGTCTATACGAAACGGGCTAACAACCAAAACTCATAGCTATAAACCACGACTTATGAGTTATTTTGGTGAAAGAATATAGTTTTGGCCCTCGAAATTAGCCTTCATAGTTTTTTAAGAAGATATAGTCCAACTAGACTTGGAATACGTGAAACGGTATGAGAGCGATAAAAGCGACGAAACACCTGTAGGGCTAGGTTGGAGCGAGTTTGGACCTCGTTCGATGCGAAACGGGCCAACGACAAAAGCTCATCGATCTAAGCCTTGACTTACGAGTTATTTTGGTGAAAAACGATTGTTTGGGATCTCAAAATCGGTCTTCAAAGTTTGTCGAGGAGATACGGGCTAGCTGGAGTTGGAATACGTGAAACGATATCGGTGTGATAAAAGCTGATGAAAAAACTATAAGGCTAGGTTTTAGGTTGTTTGGACCTAATTCTATCGAAAACGGGCCAACGACCAAAACTCATAGCTATAAGCCATGACTTCGAGTTATTTTGGTGAAAAAACGTAGTTTGGGCTCTCAAAATATGCCTTTATAGTTTGTCAGAAGATACGGACCAACTAGAGTAGGAATACGTGAAACGGTATGAGTGTGATAAAAATTGATGGAAAAAGCTGTCGAGGCTAGGTTTGAAGTTTGTTTGGACCTAGGTCTATACGAAACGGGCCAACAACCAAAACTCATAGCTATAAGCCACGATTTATGAGTTATTTTGGTGAAAAAATGTAGTTTGGGCCCTTAAAATCGGCCTCCATAGTTTTTAAGAAGATATGTGCCAATTGGACTTAGAATACGTGAAACGGTATGAGAGCGATAAAAGCGACGAAACTCTATAGGGCTAGGTTGGAGCGGTTTGGACCTAGTTCGATGTGAAACGGGCCAACGACAAAAGCTCATCGCTCTAAGCCGTGACTTATGTGTTATTTTGGTGAAAAAATGTAGTTTGAGCTCTCGAAATCAATCTTCATAGTTTGCGAAGAAGGTACGGGCTAGCTGGAGTTGGAATACGTGAAACGATATCGGTGTGATAAAAGCGATGAAAAACACTGTAAGGCTAGGTTTGAGTCTGTTTGGACCTAGTTCTATCGAAAACGGGCCAACGACCAAAACTCATAGCTATAAGCCATGACTTATGAGTTATTTTGGTGAAAAAACGTCGTTTGGGCTCTCAAAATCTTCCTTCATAGTTTGTCGAAGATACGGGCCAACTAGAGTTGGAATACGTGAAACGGTATGAGTGTGATAAAAGCTGATGGAAAAGCTTGTCGAGGCTACGTTTGAGTTGTTTGGACCTAGAGTCTATCCGAAACGGGCCAACAACCAAAACTCATAGCCATAAGCAACGACTTATGAGTTATTTTGGTGAAAGAATATAGTTTGGGCCCTCGAAATCGGCCTTCATAGTTTTTTAAGAAGATATGGGCCAAGCTTGGACTTGGAATACGTGAAACGAGTATGAGAGCGATAAAAGCGATGAAACAACTTGTAGGGCTAGGTTGGAGCGAGTTTGGACCTAGTTCGATGCGAAACGGGCCAACGACAAAAGCTCATCGCTCTAGGCCGTGACTTACGAGTTATTTTGGTGAAAAACGGTTGTTTGGGATCTCAAAATCGGTCTTCATAGTTTGTCGAGGAGATACGGGCTAGCTGGAGTTGGAATATGTGAAACGATATCGGTGTGATAAAAGCGATGAAAAAGCTGTAAGGCTAGGTTTGAAGTTTGTTTGGACCTAGTTCTACGGAAACGGACCAACGGCCAAAACTCATAGTTATAAACCATGACTTCGAGTTATTTTGGTGAAAAAACGTAGTTTGGGCTCTCAAAATCTATCCTCATAGTTTGTCAAGAAGATACGGGCAACTAGAGTTGGAATACGTGAAACGGTATGAGTGTGATAAAAGCTGATGGAAAAGCTGTCGAGGCTAGGTTTGAGTCTGTGTGGACCTAGGTACTATGCGAAACGGGCCAACAACCGAAACTCATAGCTATAAGCCACGACTTATGAGTTATTTTGGTGAAAGAATATAGTTTGGGCCCTCAAAATCGGCCTTCATAGTTTTTTAAGAAGATATAGTCCAACTAGACTTAGAATACGTGAAACGGTATGAGAGCGATAAAAGCGACGAAACAACTGTAGGGCTAGGTTGGAGCGGTTTGGACCTAGTTCGATGCGAAACGGGCCAACGAGAAAAGCTCATCGATCTAAGCCTTAGACTTACGAGTTATTTTGGTGAAAAACGATTGTTTGGGATCTCAAAATCGGTCTTCAAAGTTTATCAAGGAGATACGGTCTAATTGGAGTTGGAATACGTGAAACGATATCGGTGTGATAAAAAGCGATGAAAAAAATGTCGAGCTAGGTTTGAAGTCTGTTTGGACTTAGGTCTATCCGAAACGGGCCAACAACCAAAACTCATAGCTATAAGCCATGACTTATGAGTTATTTTGGTGAAAGAATATAGTTTGGGCCCTCAAAATCGGCCTTCATAGTTTCTTAAGAAGATATGGGCCAAGCTTGGACTTGGAATATGTGAAACGAGTATGAGAGCGATAAAAGCGATGAAACACCTGTAGGGTTAGGTTGGAGCGAGTTTGGACCTAGTTCGATGCGAAACGGGCCAACGACAAAAGCTCATCGCTCTAAGCCGTGACTTACTAGTTATTTTGGTGAAAAACGGTTGTTTGGGATCTCAAAATATGCCTTTATAGTTTGTCAAGAAGATAATGGCCAACTAGAGTTGGAATACGTGAAACGGTATGAGTGTGATAAAAATTGATGGAAAAAGCTGTCGAGGCTAGGTTTGAGTTCGTTTCGACCTAGGTCTATACGAAACGGGCCAACAACCAAAACTCATAGCTATAAGCCACGACTTATGAGTTATTTTGGTGAAAGAATATAGTTTGGGCCCTCAAAATCGGCCTTCATAGTTTTTTAAGAAGATATGAGCCAAGCTGGACTTGGAATACGTGAAACGGTATGAGAGCGATAAAAGCGACGAAACAACTGTAGGGCTAGGTTGGAGCGGTTTGGACCTAGTTTGATGTGAAACGGGCCAACGATAAAAGCTCATCGATCTAAGCCTTGACTTACGAGTTATTTTGGTGAAAAACGATTGTTTGGGATCTCAAAATCGGTCTTCAAAGTTTGTCGAGGAGATACGGGCTAGCTGGAGTTGGAATACGTGAAACGATATCGGTGTGATAAAAGCGATGAAAAAGCTGTAAGGCTAGGTTTTAGTTTGTTTGGACCTAATTCTACGAAAACGGGGCCAACGACCAAAACTCATAGCTATAAGCCATGACTTCGAGTTATTTTGGTGAAAAAACGTACTTTGGGCTCTCAAAATATGCCTTTATAGTTTGTCAAGAAGATACGGAGCCAACTAGAGTTGGAATACGTGAAACGGTATCGAGTGTGATAAAAGCGATGGAAAAGCTGTCGAGGCTAGGTTTGAGTTTGTTTCGACCTAGGTCTATCCGAAACGGGCCAACAACCAAAACTCATAGCTATAAGCCACGACTTATGAGTTATTTTGGTGAAAGAATATAGTTTGGGCCCTCAAAATCGGCCTTCATAGTTTTTTAAGAAGATATGAGCCAAGCTTGGACTTGGAATACGTGAAACGGTATGAGAGCGATAAAAGCGACGAAACAACTGTAGGGCTAGGTTGGAGCGGTTTGGACCTAGTTCGATGTGAAACGGGCCAACGATAAAAGCTCATCGATCTAAGCCTTGACTTATGAGTTATTTTGGTGAAAAACGATTGTTTAGGATCTCAAAATCGGTCTTCAAAGTTTATCGAGGAGATACGGGCTAGCTGGAGTTGGAATACGTGAAACGATATCGGTGTGATAAAAGCTGATGAAAGAAGCTGTAAGGCTAGGTTTTAGGTCTGTTTGGACCTAATTCTACCGAAAACGGGCCAACGACCAAAACTCATAGCTATAAGCCATGACTTCGAGTTATTTTTGTGAAAAAACGTACTTTGGGCTCTCAAAATATGCCTTTATAGTTTGTCGAAGATACGAGGCCACTAGAGTTGGAATACGTGAAACGGTATGAGTGTGATAAAAGCTGATGGAAAAAGCTGTCGAGGCTAGGTTTGAGTCTGTTTGGACCTAGGTCTATCCGAAACGGGCCAACAACCAAAACTCATAGCTATAAGCCACGACTTATTAGTTATTTTGGTGAAAGAATATAGTTTGGGCCCTCAAAATCGGCCTTCATAGTTTTTTAAGAAGATATGGGCCAAGCTGGACTAGGAATACGTGAAACGGTATGAGAGCGATAAAAGCGATGAAACAATGTAGGGGTAGGTTGGAGCGAGTTTGGACCTAGTTCGATGCGAAATGGGCCAACGACAAAAGCTCATCGCTCTAAGCCGTGACTTACGAGTTATTTTGGTGAAAAACGGTTGTTTGGGATCTCAAAATCGGTCTTCATAGTTTGTCGAGGAGATACGGGCTAGCTGGAGTTGGAATACGTGAAACGATATCGGTGTGAGAAAAGCTGATGAAAAAGCTGTAAGGCTAGGTTTGAGTCTGTTTGGACCTAGTTCTACCGGAAAAGGGCCAACGACCAAAACTCATAGTTATAAACCATGACTTCGAGTTATTTTGGTGAAAAAACGTAGTTTGGGCTCTCAAAATCTATCTTCATAGTTTGTCAAGAAGATACGGGCAACTAGAGTTGGAATACGTGAAACGGTATGAGTGTGATAAAAGCGATGGAAAAGCTGTCGAGCTAGGTTTGAGTTGTTTGGACCTAGGTCTATACGAAACGGGCCAACAACAAAAACTCATAGCTATAAGCCACGACTTATGAGTTATTTTGGTGAAAGAATATAGTTTGGGCCCTCAAAATCGGCCTTCATAGTTTCTTAAGAAGATATGGGCCAAGTTGGACTTGGAATACGTGAAACGATATGAGAGCGATAAAAATTGATGAAACAACTGTAGGGCTAGGTTGGAGCGAGTTTGGACCTACTTCGATGCGAAACGGGCCAACGACAAAAGCTCATCGCTCTAGCCGTGACTTACGAGTTATTTTGGTGAAAAACGGTTGTTTGGGCTCTCAAAATCGGTCTTCATAGTTTGCAAAGAAGGTACGGGCTAGCTGGAGTTGGAATACGTGAAACGGTATGAGTGTGATAAAAGCGATGGAAAAAGCTGTAAGGCTAGGTTTGAGATTTGTTTGGACCTAGGTCTATACGAAACGGGCCAACAATAAAAACTCATAGCTATAAGCCACGACTTATGAGTTATTTTGGTGAAAGAATATAGTTTGGGCCCTCAAAATCGGCCTTCATAGTTTCTTAAGAAGATATGGGCCAAGTTGGACTTGGAATACGTGAAACGAGTATGAGAGCGATAAAAATTGATGAAACAACTGTAGGGCTAGGTTGGAGCGAGTTTGGACCTAGTTCGATGCGAAACGGGCCAACGACAAAAGCTCATCGCTCTAAGCCGTGACTTACGAGTTATTTTGGTGAAAAACGGTTGTTTGGGATCTCAAAATCGGTCTTCATAGTTTGTCGAGGAGATACGGGCTAGCTGGAGTTGGAATACGTGAAACGATATCGGTGTGATAAAAGCGATGAAAAAACTTTAAGGCTAGGTTTGAAGTTTGTTTGGACCTAGTTCCATCGAAAACGGGCCAACGGCCAAAACTCATAGCTATAAGCCATGACTTCGACTTATTTTGGTGAAAAAACGTAGTTTGGGCTCTCAAAATCTGTCTTCATAGTTTGTCAAAAAGATACGGGCCAACTAGAGTTGGAATACGTGAAACGGTATGAGTGTGATAAAAGCTGATGGAAAAAGCTGTCGGGCTAGGTTTGAGACTTGTTTGGACCTATGTCTATCCGAAACGGACCGACAACGAAAACTCATAGCTATAAGCCATGACTTATGAGTTATTTTGGTGAAAGAATATAGTTTGGGCCCTCGAAATCGGCCTTCATAGTTTCTTAAGAAGATATGGGCCAAGCTTGGACTTGGAATACGTGAAACGAGTATGAGAGCGATAAAAGCGATGAAACAACGTAGGGCTAGGTTGGAGCGAGTTTGGACCTAGTTCGATGCGAAACGGGCCAACGACAAAAGCTCATCGCTCTAGCCGTGACTTACGAGTTATTTTGGTAAAAAACGGTTGTTTGGGATCTCAAAATCGGTCTTCATAGTTTGTCGAGGAGATACGGGCTAGCTGGAGTTGGAATACGTGAAACGATATCGGTGTGATAAAAATTGATGAAAAAGCTGTAAGGCTAGGTTTGAGTTTGTTTGGACCTAGTTCTATCGGAAACGGGCCAACGGCCAAAACTCATAGCTATAAGCCATGACTTCGAGTTATTTTGGTGAAAAAGCGTAGTTTGGGCTCTCAAAATCTGTCTTCATAGTTTGTCAAGAAGGTACGGGCCAACTAGAGTTGGAATACGTGAAACGGTATGAGTGTGATCAAAGCTGATGGAAAAATTGTCGAGCTAGGTTTGAAATTTGTTTGGACCTAGGTCTACGAAAACGGACCAATGACCAAAACTCATAGCTATAAGCCATGACTTCGAGTTATTTTTGTGAAAAAACGTACTTTGGGCTCTCAAAATATGCCTTTATAGTTTGTCAAGAAGATACGAGCCCACTAGAGTCGGAATACGTGAAACGGTATGAGTGTGATAAAAGCGATGGAAAAAGCTGTCGGGCTAGGTTTGAGCGGTTTGGACCTAGAGTCTATACGAAACGGGCCGACAACCAAAACTCATAGCTATAAGCCACGACTTATGAGTTATTTTGGTGAAAGAATATAGTTTGGGCCCTTAATATCGGCCTTCATAGTTTTTAAGAAGATATGGGCCAAGCTGGACTTTGAATACGTGAAACGGTATGAGAGCGATAAAAGCGACGAAACACTATAGGGCTAGGTTGGAGCGAGTTTGGACCTACTTCGATGCGAAACGGGCCAACGACAAAAGCTCATCGCTCTAGCCGTGACTTACATGGTATTTTGGTGAAAAAATGTAGTTTGGGCTCTCAAAATCGGTCTTCATAGTTTGCGAAGAAGGTACGGGCTAGCTGGAGTTGGAATACGTGAAACGGTATGAGTGTGATAAAAGCTGATGGAAAAGCTGTAAGGCTAGGTTTGAAGTTTGTTTGGACCTAGGTCTATACGAAACGGACCAACAACAAAAACTCGTAGCTATAAGCCACGACTTATGAGTTATTTTGGTGAAAGAATATAGTTTGGGCCCTCGAAATCGGCCTTCGTAGTTTCTTAAAAAGATATGGGCCAAGTTGGACTTGGAATACGTGAAACGAGTATGAGAGCGATAAAAATTGATGAAACAACTTGTAGGGCTAGGTTGGAGCGGTTTGGACCTAGTTCGATGCGAAACGGGCCAACGACAAAAGCTCATCGCTCTAAGCCGTGACTTACGAGTTATTTTGGTGAAAAACGGTTGTTTGGGATCTCAAAATCGGTCTTCATAGTTTGTCGAGGAGATACGGGCTAGCTGGAGTTGGAATACGTGAAACGATATCGGTGTGATAAAAGCGATGAAAAAGCTTGTAAGGCTAGGTTTGAGATCTGTTTGGACCTAGTTACTATCGGAAACGGGCCAACGGCCAAAACTCATAGCTATAAGCCATGACTTCGACTTATTTTGGTGAAAAAACGTAGTTTGGACTCTCAAAATCTATCTTCATAGTTTGTCAAGAAGATACGGGCCAACTAGAGTTGGAATACGTGAAACGGTATGAGTGTGATAAAAGCTGATAGAAAAGCTGTCGGGCTAGGTTTGAGTTGTTTGGACCTAGGTCTATACGAAGCAGGCCAACAACCGAAACTCATAGCTATAAGCCACGACTTATGAGTTATTTTGGTGAAAAAATGTAGTTTGGGCCCTCGAAATCATCCTTCATAGTTTTTTAAGAAGATATGAGCCAAGTTGGACTTGGAATACGTGAAACGGTATGAGAGCGATAAAAGCGACGAAACAACTTGTAGGGCTAGGTTGGAGCGGTTTGGACCTAGTTCGATGCGAAACGGGCCAACGACAAAAGCTCATCGATCTAAGCCTTGACTTACGAGTTATTTTGGTGAAAAACGATTGTTTGGGATCTCAAAATCGATCTTCAAAGTTTGTCGAGGAGATACGGGCTAATTGGAGTTGGAATACGTGAAACGATATCGGTGTGATAAAAGCTGATGAAAAAGCTGTAAGGCTAGGTTTTAGGCTTGTTTGGACCTAATTCTACGAAAACGGGCCAACGACCAAAACTCATAGCTATAAGCCATGACTTCGAGTTATTTTTGTGAAAAAACGTACTTTGGGCTCTCAAAATATGCCTTTATAGTTTGTCAAGAGATTAAGGCCAACTAGAGTTGGAATACGTGAAACGGTATGAGTGTGATAAAAGCTGATGGAAAAGCTGTCGAGGCTAGGTTTGAGGTTCGTTTGGACCTAGGTCTATACGGAACGGGCCAACAACCAAAACTCATAGCTATAAGCCACGACTTATGAGTTATTTTGGTGAAAGAATATAGTTTGGGCCCTCAAAATCGGCCTTCGTAGTTTTTTAAGAAGATATGAGCCAAGCTTGGACTTGGAATACGTGAAACGGTATGAGAGCGATAAAAGCGACGAAACAACTGTAGGGCTAGGTTGGAGCGGTTTGGACCTAGTTCGATGTGAAACGGCCCAACGATAAAAGCTCATCGATCTAAGCCTTGACTTATGAGTTATTTTGGTGCAAAACGATTGTTTGGGATCTCAAAATCGGTCTTCAAAGTTTATCGAGGAGATACGGGCAAACTAGAGTTGGAATACGTGAAACGATATCGGTGTGATAAAAACTAATAAAAGAAGCTGTAAGGCTAGGTTTTAGGTTGTTTGGACCTAATTCTACGAAAACGGGCCAACGACCAAAACTCATAGCTATAAGCCATGACTTCGAGTTATTTTTGTGAAAAAACGTACTTTGGGCTCTCAAAATATGCCTTTATAGTTTGCCAAGAAGATACGGAGCCCATTAGAGTTGGAATACGTGAAACGGTATGAGTGTGATAAAAACTAATGGAAAAGCTGTCGGGCTAGGTTTGAGTTTGTTTGGACCTAGGTCTATACGAAACGGGCCAACAACAAAAACTCATAGCTATAAGCCACGACTTATGAGTTATTTTGGTGAAAGAATATAGTTTGGGCCCTCGAAATCGGCCTTCATAGTTTTTAAGAAGATATGGGCCAAGTTGGACTAGGAATACGTGAAACGATGAGAGCGATAAAAGCGATGAAACAATGTAGGGCTAGGTTGGAGCGAGTTTAGACCTAGTTCGATGCGAAACGGGCCAACGACAAAAGCTCATCGCTCTAAGCCGTGACTTACGAGTTATTTTGGTGAAAAACGATTGTTTGGGATCTCAAAATCGATCTTCATAGTTTGTCGAGGAGATACGGGCTAGCTGGAGTTGGAATACGTGAAACGATATCGGTGTGATAAAAGCGATGAAAAAACTTTAAGGCTAGGTTTGAGATTTGTTTGGACCTAGTTACTATCGAAAACGGGCCAGCGGCCAAAACTCATAGCTATAAGCAATGACTTCGACTTATTTTGGTGAAAAAACGTAGTTTGGGCTCTCAAAATCTGTCTTCATAGTTTGTCAAGAAGATACGGGCCAACTAGAGTTGGAATACGTGAAACGGTATGAGTGTGATAAAAGCTGATGGAAAAGCTGTCGGGCTAGGTTTGAGTTTGTTTGGACCTAGGTCTATACGAAACGGGCCAACAACCAAAACTCATAGCTATAAGCCACGACTTATGAGTTATTTTGGTGAAAGAATATAGTTTGGGCCCTCGAAATCGGCCTTCATAGTTTTTTAAGAAGATATGAGCCAAGCTTGGACTTGGAATACGTGAAACGGTATGAGAGCGATAAAAGCGACGAAACGAGTGTAGGGCTAGGTTGGAGCGAGTTTGGACTTAGTTCGATGTGAAACGGGCCAACGATAAAAGCTCATCGATCTAAGCCTTGACTTATGAGTTATTTTGGTGAAAAACGATTGTTTAGGATCTCAAAATCGGTCTTCAAAGTTTATCGAGGAGATACGGGCTAGCTTGGAGTTGGAATACGTGAAACGATATCGGTGTGATAAAAGCGATGAAAGAAGCTGTAAGGCTAGGTTTTAGGCTTGTTTGGACCTAATTCTACCGAAAACGTGCCAACGACCAAAACTCATAGCTATAAGCCATGACTTCGAGTTATTTTTGTGAAAAAACGTACTTTGGGCTCTCAAAATATGCCTTTATAGTTTGTCAAGAAGATACGGAGCCCACTAGAGTTGGAATACGTGAAACGGTATGAGTGTGATAAAAGCGATGGAAAAGCTGTCGGGCTAGGTTTGAGTCTATTTGGACCTAGGTCTATACGAAACGGACCGACAACCAAAACTCATAGCTATAAGCCACGACTTATGAGTTATTTTGGTGAAAGAATATAGTTTGGGCCCTCGAAATCGGCCTTCATAGTTTTTAAGAAGATATGGGCCAAGCTTGGACTAGGAATACGTGAAACGAGTATGAGAGCGATAAAAGCGATGAAACAATGTAGGGGTAGGTTGGAGCGGTTTGGACCTAGTTCGATGCGAAACGGGCCAACGACAAAAGCTCACGCTCTAAGCCGTGACTTACGAGTTATTTTGGTGAAAAATGGTTGTTTGGGATCTCGAAATCGGTCTTCATAGTTTGTCGAGGAGATACGGGCTAGCTGGAGTTGGAATACGTGAAACGATATCGGTGTGATAAAAGCGATGAAAAAACTTTAAGGCTAGGTTTGAAGTTTGTTTGGACCTAGTTCCATCGAAAACGGGCCAACGGCCAAAACTCATAGCTATAAGCCATGACTTCGACTTATTTTGGTGAAAAAACGTAGTTTGGGCTCTCAAAATGCTGTCTTCATAGTTTGTCAAGAAGATACGGGCCAACTAGAGTTGGAATACGTGAAACGGTATGAGTGTGATAAAAGCGATGGAAAAGCTGTCGGGCTAGGTTTGAGATATGTTTGGACCTAGAGTCTATCCGAAACGGACCAACAACCAAAACTCATAGCTATAAGCCATGACTTATGAGTTATTTTGGTGAAAGAATATAGTTTGGGCCCTCGAAATCGGCCTTCATAGTTTCTTAAGAAGATATGGGCCAAGCTTGGACTTGGAATACGTGAAACGGTATGAGAGCGATAAAAGCGATGAAACAACTATAGGGCTAGGTTGGAGCGGTTTGGACCTAGTTCGATGCGAAACGGGCCAACGACAAATGCTCATCGCTCTAAGCCGTGACTTACGAGTTATTTTGGTGAAAAATGGTTGTTTGGGATCTCAAAATCGGTCTTCATAGTTTGTCGAGGAGATACGGGCTAACTAGAGTTGGAAAACGTGAAACGATATCGGTGTGATAAAAGCGATGAAAAAGCTGTAAGGCTAGGTTTGAGGTTGTTTGGACCTAGTTCTATCGGAAACGAGCCAACGGCTAAAACTCATAGCTATAAGCCATGACTTCGAGTTATTTTGGTGAAAAAGCGTAGTTTGGGCTCTCAAAATCTGTCTTCATAGTTTGTCAAGAAGATACGGGCCAACTAGAGTTGGAATACGTGAAACGATATGAGTGTGATAAAAGCGATGGAAAAAGCTGTCGAGGCTAGGTTTGAGTTTGTTTGGACCTAGGTCTATACGAAACGGGCCAACAACCAAAACTCATAGCTATAAGCCACGACTTATGAGTTATTTTGGTGAAAAAATGTAGTTTGGGCCCTCGAAATCATCCTTCATAGTTTTTTAAGAAGATATGAGCCAAGCTTGGACTTGGAATACGTGAAACGGTATGAGAGCAATAAAAGCGACGAAACACTTGTAGGGCTAGGTTGGAGCGGTTTGGACCTAGTTCGATGCGAAACGGGCCAACGACAAAAGCTCATCGATCTAAGCCTTGACTTACGAGTTATTTTGGTGAAAAACGATTGTTTGGGATCTCAAAATCGGTCTTCAAAGTTTGTCGAGGAGATACGGGCTAGCTTGGAGTTGGAATACGTGAAACGATATCGGTGTGATAAAAGCGATGAAAAAGCTGTAAGGCTAGGTTTTAGCTCTTTGGACCTAATTCTACCGAAAACGGGCAAACGACCAAAACTCATAGCTATAAGCCATGACTTCGACTTATTTTGGTGAAAAAACGTACTTTGGGCTCTCAAAATATGCCTTTATAGTTTGTCAAGAGATTAAGGCCAACTAGAGTTGGAATACGTGAAACGGTATGAGTGTGATAAAAGCGATGGAAAAGCTGTCGAGGCTAGGTTTGAGTTTGTTTGGACCTAGGTCTATCCGAAACGGGCCAACAACCAAAACTCATAGCTATAAGCCACGACTTATGAGTTATTTTGGTGAAAGAATATAGTTTGGGCCCTCGAAATCGGCCTTCGTAGTTTTTAAGAAGATATGAGCCAAGCTTGGACTTGGAATACGTGAAACGGTATGAGAGCGATAAAAGCGACGAAACAACTATAGGGCTAGGTTGGAGCGGTTTGGACCTAGTTCGATGCGAAACGCGCCAACGACAAAAGCTCATCGCTCTAGCCGTGACTTACGAGTTATTTTGGTGAAAAACGGTTGTTTGGGATCTCAAAATCGGTCTTCATAGTTTGTCGAGGAGATACGGGCTAGCTTGGAGTTGGAATACGTGAAACGATATCGGTGTGATAAAAGCGATGAAAAAAGCTGTAAGGCTAGGTTTGAGACTGTTTGGACCTAGTTCTATCGGAAACGAGCCAACGACCAAAACTCATAGCTATAAGCCATGACTTATGAGTTATTTTGGTGAAAAAACGTCGTTTGGGCTCTCAAAATGCTGCCTTCATAGTTTCTCGAAGATACGGGCCAACAAGAGTTGGAATACGTGAAACGGTATACGTGTGATAAAAGCTGATGGAAAAGCTGTCGAGGCTAGGTTTGAGTCTGTTTGGACCTAGGTCCATACGAAACGGGCTAACAACCAAAACTCGTAGCTATAAGCCACGACTTATGAGTTATTTTGGTGAAAGAATATAGTTTTGGCCCTCAAAATTAGCCTTCATAGTTTTTAAGAAGATATAGTCCAACTAGACTTGGAATACGTGAAACGGTATGAGAGCGATAAAAGCGACGAAACAACTTGTAGGGCTAGGTTGGAGCGGTTTGGACCTCGTTCGATGCGAAACGGGCCGACGACAAAAGCTCATCGATCTAAGCCTTGACTTACGAGTTATTTTGGTGAAAAACGATTGTTTGGGATCTCGAAATCGGTCTTCAAAGTTTGTCGAGGAGATACGGGCTAGCTTGGAGTTGGAATACGTGAAACGATATCGGTGTGATAAAAGCGATGAAAAAAGCTGTAAGGCTAGGTTTTAGGCTTGTTTGGACCTAATTCTATCGAAAACGGGCCAACGACCAAAACTCATAGCTATAAGCCATGACTTCGAGTTATTTTGGTGAAAAAACGTAGTTTGGGCTCTCAAAATATGCCTTTATAGTTTGTCAAGAAGATACGGACCAAGCTAGAGTAGGAATACGTGAAACGGTATGAGTGTGATAAAAATTGATGGAAAAAGCTGTCGGGCTAGGTTTGAAGTTTGTTTGGACCTAGGTCTATACGAAACGGGCCAACAACCAAAACTCATAGCTATAAGCCACGATTTATGAGTTATTTTGGTGAAAAAATGTAGTTTGGGCCCTTAAAATCGGCCTTCGTAGTTTTTTAAGAAGATATGTGCCAATTGGACTTAGAATACGTGAAACGGTATGAGAGCGATAAAAGCGACGAAACAACTATAGGGCTAGGTTGGAGCGAGTTTGGACCTAGTTCGATGTGAAACGGGCCAACGACAAAAGCTCACGCTCTAAGCCGTGACTTACGAGTTATTTTGGTGAAAAACGGTTGTTTGGGATCTCGAAATCGGTCTTCATAGTTTGTCGAGGAGATACGGGCTAGCTGGAGTTGGAATACGTGAAACGATATCGGTGTGATAAAAGCTGATGAAAAAACTTTAAGGCTAGGTTTGAAGTTTGTTTGGACCTAGTTCCATCGAAAACGGGCCAACGGCCAAAACTCATAGCTATAAGCCATGACTTCGACTTATTTTGGTGAAAAAACGTAGTTTGGGCTCTCAAAATGCTGTCTTCATAGTTTGTCAAGAAGATACGGGCCAACTAGAGTTGGAATACGTGAAACGGTATGAGTGTGATAAAAGCTGATGGAAAAGCTGTCGAGGCTAGGTTTGAGATTTGTTTGGACCTAGGTCTATCAGAAACGGGCCAACAACCAAAACTCATAGCTATAAGCCATGACTTATGAGTTATTTTGGTGAAAGAATATAGTTTTGGCCCTCAAAATTAGCCTTCATAGTTTTTTAAAAAGATATAGTCCAACTAGACTTGGAATACGTGAAACGGTATGAGAGCGATAAAAGCGACGAAACAACTTGTAGGGCTAGGTTGGAGCGAGTTTGGACCTCGTTCGATGCGAAACGGGCCAACGACAAAAGCTCATCGATCTAAGCCTTGACTTACGAGTTATTTTGGTGAAAAACGATTGTTTGGGATCTCAAAATCGGTCTTCAAAGTTTGTCGAGGAGATACGGGCTAGCTCGGAGTTGGAATACGTGAAACGATATCGGTGTGATAAAAGCGATGAAAAAGCTGTAAGGCTAGGTTTTAGGCTTGTTTGGACCTAATTCTACGAAAACGGGCCAACGACCAAAACTCATAGCTATAAGCCATGACTTCGAGTTATTTTGGTGAAAAAACGTACTTTGGGCTCTCAAAATATGCCTTTATAGTTTGTCAAGAAGATACGAAGCCAACTAGAGTTGGAATACGTGAAACGGTATCGAGTGTGATAAAAGCGATGGAAAAGCTTGTCGAGGCTAGGTTTGAGTTCGTTTCGACCTAGGTCTATACGAAACGGGCCAACAACCAAAACTCATAGCTATAAGCCACGACATATGAGTTATTTTGGTGAAAGAATATAGTTTGGGCCCTCGAAATCGGCCTTCGTAGTTTTTTAAGAATATATGAGCCAAGTTTGGACTTGGAATACGTGAAACGGTATGAGAGCGATAAAAGCGACGAAACAACTTGTAGGGCTAGGTTGGAGCGAGTTTGGACCTAGTTCGATGTGAAACGGGCCAACGATAAAAGCTCATCGATCTAAGCCTTGACTTATGAGTTATTTTGGTGAAAAACGATTGTTTAGGATCTCGAAATCGGTTTTCAAAGTTTATCGAGGAGATACGGGCTAGCTGGAGTTGGAATACGTGAAACGATATCGGTGTGATAAAAGCTGATGAAAGAAGCTGTAAGGCTAGGTTTTAGGCTTGTTTGGACCTAATTCTACGAAAACGGGCCAACGACCAAAACTCATAGCTATAAGCCATGACTTCGAGTTATTTTTGTGAAAAAACGTACTTTGGGCTCTCAAAATATGCCTTTATAGTTTGTCAAGAAGATACGGAGCCCATTAGAGTTGGAATACGTGAAACGGTATGAGTGTGATAAAAGCGATGGAAAAGCTGTCGGGCTGGGTTTGAGTCTGTTTGGACCTAGGTCTATACGAAACGGGCCAACAACGAAAACTCATAGCTATAAGCCACGACTTATTAGTTATTTTGGTGAAAGAATATAGTTTGGGCCCTCAAAATCGGCCTTCATAGTTTTTAAGAAGATATGGGCCAAGTTGGACTAGGAATACGTGAAACGGTATGAGAGCGATAAAAGCGATGAAACAATGTAGGGGTAGGTTGGAGCGGTTTGGACCTAGTTCGATGCGAAACGGGCCGACGACAAAAGCTCACGCTCTAAGCCGTGACTTACGAGTTATTTTGGTGAAAAACGGTTGTTTGGGATCTCAAAATCGGTCTTCGTAGTTTGTCGAGGAGATACGGGCTAAATGGAGTTGGAATACGTGAAACGATATCGGTGTGAGAAAAGCGATGAAAAAGCTGTAAGGCTAGGTTTGAGGTTTGTTTGGACCTAGTTCTACGGAAAAGGGCCAACGACCAAAACTCATAGTTATAAACCATGACTTCGAGTTATTTTGGTGAAAAAACGTAGTTTGGGCTCTCAAAATCTGTCTTCATAGTTTGTCGAAGATACGGGCAACTAGAGTTGGAATACGTGAAACGGTATGAGTGTGATAAAAGCTGATGGAAAAAGCTGTCGAGGCTAGGTTTGAGTTTGTTTGGACCTAGGTCTATACGAAACGGGCCAACAACAAAAACTCATAGCTATAAGCCACGACTTATGAGTTATTTTGGTGAAAGAATATAGTTTGGGCCCTCGAAATCGGCCTTCATAGTTTCTTAAGAAGATATGGGCCAAGCTTGGACTTGGAATACGTGAAACGGTATGAGAGCGATAAAAATTGATGAAACAACGTAGGGCTAGGTTGGAGCGAGTTTGGACCTAGTTCGATGCGAAACGGGCCAACGACAAAAGCTCATCGCTCTAGCCGTGACTTACGAGTTATTTTGGTGAAAAACGGTTGTTTGGGATCTCAAAATCGGTCTTCATAGTTTGTCGAGGAGATACGGGCTAGCTGGAGTTGGAATACGTGAAACGATATCGGTGTGATAAAAGCTGATGAAAAAACTTTAAGGCTAGGTTTGAGATTTGTTTGGACCTAGTTCCATCGAAAACGGGCCAACGGCCGAAACTCATAGCTATAAGCCATGACTTCGACTTATTTTGGTGAAAAAACGTAGTTTGGGCTCTCAAAATCTGTCTTCATAGTTTGTCAAAAAGATACGGGCCAAGCTAGAGTTGGAATACGTGAAACGGTATGAGTGTGATAAAAGCTGATGGAAAAGCTGTCGAAGCTAGGTTTGAGATTTGTTTGGACTAGAGTCTATCCGAAACGGACCGACAACGAAAACTCATAGCTATAAGCCATGACTTATGAGTTATTTTGGTGAAAGAATATAGTTTGGGCCCTCGAAATCGGCCTTCATAGTTTCTTAAGAAGATATGGGCCAAGCTTGGACTTGGAATACGTGAAACGAGTATGAGAGCGATAAAGCGATGAAACAACTGTAGGGCTAGGTTGGAGCGAGTTTGGACCTAGTTCGATGCGAAACGGGCCAACGACAAAAGCTCATCGCTCTAGCCGTGACTTACGAGTTATTTTGGTAAAAAACGGTTGTTTGGGATCTCAAAATCGGTCTTCATAGTTTGTCGAGGCGATACGGGCTAGCTGGAGTTGGAATACGTGAAACGATATCGGTGTGATAAAAGCTGATGAAAAAGCTGTAAGACTAGGTTTGAGGTCTGTTTGGACCTAGTTCCATCGGAAACGGGCCAACGGCCAAAACTCATAGCTATAAGCCATGACTTCGAGTTATTTTGGTGAAAAAGCGTAGTTTGGGCTCTCAAAATGCTGTCTTCATAGTTTGTCAAGAAGATACGGGCCAACTAGAGTTGGAATACGTGAAACGGTATGAGTGTGATCAAAGCTGATGGAAAAAGCTGTCGAGGCTAGGTTTGAAGTTTGTTTGGACCTAGGTCTACGAAAACGGACCAACGACCAAAAATCATAGCTATAAGCCATGACTTCGAGTTATTTTTGTGAAAAAACGTACTTTGGGCTCTCAAAATATGCCTTTATAGTTTGTCAAGAAGATACGGAGCCACTAGAGTCGGAATACGTGAAACGGTATGAGTGTGATAAAAGCGATCGAAAAGCTGTCGAGGCTAGGTTTGAGTCTGTTTGGACCTAGGTCTATACGAAACGGGCCAACAACCAAAACTCATAGCTATAAGCCACGACTTATGAGTTATTTTGGTGAAAGAATATAGTTTGGGCCCTTAAAATCGGCCTTCATAGTTTTTAAGAAGATATGGGCCAAGCTTGGACTTAGAATACGTGAAACGGTATGAGAGCGATAAAAGCGACGAAACAACTATAGGGCTAGGTTGGAGCGAGTTTGGACCTACTTCGATGCGAAACGGGCCAACGACAAAAGCTCATCGCTCTAAGCCGTGACTTACATGGTATTTTGGTGAAAAAATGTAGTTTGGGATCTCAAAATCGGTCTTCATAGTTTGCGAAGAAGGTACGGGCTAGCTGGAGTTGGAATACGTGAAACGGTATGAGTGTGATAAAAGCGATGGAAAAGCTGTAAGGCTAGGTTTGAAGCTTGTTTGGACCTAGGTCTATACGAAACGGGCCAACAACAAAAACTCATAGCTATAAGCCACGACTTATGAGTTATTTTGGTGAAAGAATATAGTTTGGGCCCTCGAAATCGACCTTCATAGTTTCTTAAGAAGATATGGGCCAAGCTTGGACTTGGAATACGTGAAACGAGTATGAGAGCGATAAAAATTGATGAAACAACTTGTAGGGCTAGGTTGGAGCGGTTTGGACCTAGTTCGATGCGAAACGGGCCAACGACAAAAGCTCATCGCTCTAGCCGTGACTTATGAGTTATTTTGGTGAAAAACGGTTGTTTGGGATCTCAAAATCGGTCTTCATAGTTTGTCGAGGAGATACGGGCTAGCTGGAGTTGGAATACGTGAAACGATATCGGTGTGATAAAAGCGATGAAAAAGCTGTAAGGCTAGGTTTGAGTCTGTTTGGACCTAGTTCCATCGGAAACGGGCCAACGGCCAAAACTCATAGCTATAAGCCATGACTTCGACTTATTTTGGTGAAAAAATGTAGTTTGGGCTCTCAAAATCTATCTTCATAGTTTGTCGAAGATACGGGCCAACTAGAGTTGGAATACGTGAAACGGTATGAGTGTGATAAAAGCTGATAGAAAAAGCTGTCGGGCTAGGTTTGAGTTGTTTGGACCTAGGTCTATACGAAACGGGCCAACAACCAAAACTCATAGCTATAAGCCACGACTTATGAGTTATTTTGGTGAAAAAATGTAGTTTGGGCCCTCGAAATCATCCTTCATAGTTTTTAAGAAGATATGAGCCAAGCTTGGACTTGGAATACGTGAAACGGTATGAGAGCAATAAAAGCGACGAAACACTTGTAGGGCTAGGTTGGAGCGGTTTGGACCTAGTTCGATGCGAAACGGGCCAACGACAAAAGCTCATCGATCTAAGCCTTGACTTACGAGTTATTTTGGTGAAAAACGATTGTTTGGGATCTCAAAATCGGTCTTCAAAGTTTGTCGAGGAGATACGGGCTAGCTTGGAGTTGGAATACGTGAAACGATATTAGTGTGATAAAAGCGATGAAAAAGCTGTAAGGCTAGGTTTTAGGTTGTTTGGACCTAATTCTACGAAAACGGGCCAACGACCAAAACTCATAGCTATAAGCCATGACTTCGAGTTATTTTTGTGAAAAAACGTACTTTGGGCTCTCAAAATATGCCTTTATAGTTTGTCAAGAGATTAAGGCCAACTAGAGTTGGAATACGTGAAACGGTATGAGTGTGATAAAAGCTGATGGAAAAAGCTGTCGGGCTAGGTTTGAGTTTGTTTGGACCTAGGTCTATACGGAACGGGCCAACAACCAAAACTCATAGCTATAAGCCACGACTTATGAGTTATTTTGGTGAAAGAATATAGTTTGGGCCCTCGAAATCGGCCTTCATAGTTTTTAAGAAGATATGAGCCAAGCTTGGACTTGGAATACGTGAAACGGTATGAGAGCGATAAAAGCGACGAAACAACTGTAGGGCTAGGTTGGAGCGGTTTGGACCTAGTTCGATGTGAAACGGGCCAACGATAAAAGCTCATCGATCTAAGCCTTGACTTATGAGTTATTTTGGTGCAAAACGATTGTTTAGGATCTCAAAATCGGTCTTCAAAGTTTATCGAGGAGATACGGGCTAACTAGAGTTGGAATACGTGAAACGATATCGGTGTGATAAAAGCGATGAAAGAAGCTGTAAGGCTAGGTTTTAGGCTTGTTTGGACCTAATTCTACCGAAAACGGGCCAACGACCAAAACTCATAGCTATAAGCCATGACTTCGAGTTATTTTTGTGAAAAAACGTACTTTGGGCTCTCAAAATATGCCTTTATAGTTTGTCAAGAAGATACGGAGCCACTTAGAGTTGGAATACGTGAAACGGTATGAGTGTGATAAAAGCTAATGGAAAAGCTGTCGAGGCTAGGTTTGAGTTTGTTTGGACCTAGAGTCTATACGAAACGGACCGACAACAAAAACTCATAGCTATAAGCCACGACTTATGAGTTATTTTGGTGAAAGAATATAGTTTGGGCCCTCGAAATCGGCCTTCATAGTTTCTTAAGAAGATATGGGCCAAGTTGGACTAGGAATACGTGAAACGGTATGAGAGCGATAAAAGCGATGAAACAATGTAGGGCTAGGTTGGAGCGGTTTGGACCTAGTTCGATGCGAAACGGGCCAACGACAAAAGCTCATCGCTCTAAGCCGTGACTTACGAGTTATTTTGGTGAAAAACGATTGTTTGGGATCTCAAAATCGGTCTTCATAGTTTGTCGAGGAGATACGGGCTAGCTGGAGTTGGAATACGTGAAACGATATCGGTGTGATAAAAGCGATGAAAAAACTTTAAGGCTAGGTTTGAGTTTGTTTGGACCTAGTTCTATCGAAAACGGGCCAACGACCAAAACTCATAGCTATAAGCCATGACTTCGACTTATTTTGGTGAAAAAACGTAGTTTGGGCTCTCAAAATCTGTCTTCATAGTTTGTCAAGACGATACGGGCCAACTAGAGTTGGAATACGTGAAACGGTATGAGTGTGATAAAAGCTGATGGAAAAGCTGTCGGGCTAGGTTTGAGATTTGTTTGGACCTAGGTCTATACGAAACGGACCGACAACGAAAACTCGTAGCTATAAGCCACGACTTATGAGTTATTTTGGTGAAAGAATATAGTTTGGGCCCTCGAAATCGGCCTTCGTAGTTTTTTAAGAAGATATGAGCCAAGCTTGGACTTGGAATACGTGAAACGGTATGAGAGCGATAAAAGCGACGAAACGAGTGTAGGGCTAGGTTGGAGCGGTTTGGACCTAGTTCGATGTGAAACGGGCCGACGATAAAAGCTCATCGATCTAAGCCTTGACTTATGAGTTATTTTGGTGAAAAACGATTGTTTAGGATCTCGAAATCGGTCTTCAAAGTTTATCGAGGAGATACGGGCTAGCTGGAGTTGGAATACGTGAAACGATATCGGTGTGATAAAAGCGATGAAAGAAGCTGTAAGGCTAGGTTTTAGGTTGTTTGGACCTAATTCTACGAAAACGTGCCAACGACCAAAGCTCGTAGCTATAAGCCATGACTTCGAGTTATTTTTGTGAAAAAACGTACTTTGGGCTCTCAAAATATGCCTTTATAGTTTGTCAGAAGATACGGAGCCCACTAGAGTTGGAATACGTGAAACGGTATGAGTGTGATAAAAGCTGATGGAAAAGCTGTCGGGCTAGGTTTGAGGTCTGTTTGGACCTAGGTCTATACGAAACGGACCGACAACCAAAACTCATAGCTATAAGCCACGACTTATGAGTTATTTTGGTGAAAGAATATAGTTTGGGCCCTCGAAATCGGCCTTCGTAGTTTTTAAGAAGATATGGGCCAAGTTGGACTAGGAATACGTGAAACGGTATGAGAGCGATAAAGCGATGAAACAATGTAGGGGTAGGTTGGAGCGGTTTGGACCTAGTTCGATGCGAAACGGGCCAACGACAAAAGCTCATCGCTCTAAGCCGTGACTTACGAGTTATTTTGGTGAAAAACGGTTGTTTGGGATCTCGAAATCGGTCTTCGTAGTTTGTCGAGGAGATACGGGCTAGCTGGAGTTGGAATACGTGAAACGATATCGGTGTGATAAAAGCGATGAAAAAACTTTAAGGCTAGGTTTGAGGTTGTTTGGACCTAGTTCTATCGAAAACGGGCCAACGGCCAAAACTCATAGCTATAAGCCATGACTTCGACTTATTTTGGTGAAAAAACGTAGTTTGGGCTCTCAAAATCTGTCTTCATAGTTTGTCGAAGATACGGGCCAACTAGAGTTGGAATACGTGAAACGGTATGAGTGTGATAAAAGCGATGGAAAAGCTGTCGGGCTAGGTTTGAGTTTGTTTGGACCTAGAGTCTATCCGAAACGGGCCAACAACCAAAACTCATAGCTATAAGCCATGACTTATGAGTTATTTTGGTGAAAGAATATAGTTTGGGCCCTCGAAATCGGCCTTCGTAGTTTCTTAAGAAGATATGGGCCAAGTTGGACTTGGAATACGTGAAACGGTATGAGAGCGATAAAAGCGATGAAACAACTGTAGGGCTAGGTTGGAGCGGTTTGGACCTAGTTCGATGCGAAACGGGCCAACGACAAAAGCTCATCGCTCTAAGCCGTGACTTACGAGTTATTTTGGTGAAAAACGGTTGTTTGGGATCTCAAAATCGGTCTTCATAGTTTGTCGAGGAGATACGGGCTAGCTGGAGTTGGAATACGTGAAACGATATCGGTGTGATAAAAGCGATGAAAAAGCGTAAGGCTAGGTTTGAGTTTGTTTGGAC
>CAWUPB010000342.1:0-54341 GCA_963924115.1 Dovyalis caffra | reverse complement strand
TCGTTGACCCGTTTTCGATGTAACCAGGTCCAAACAACCTCAAACCTAGCCTTATGCGCTTTTTCATCAGCTTTTATCACACCGATATCGTTTCACGTATTCCAACTCCAAGCTAACCCGTATCTCCTCGACAAACTATGAAGATCGATTTTGAGATCCCAAACAACTTTGTTTCACCAAAATAACTCGTAAGTCAAGGCTTAGAGCGATGAGCTTTTGTCGTCGGCCCGTTTCGCATCGAAGTAGGTCCAAACCGCTCCAACCTAGCCCTACAAGTTGTTTCATCGCTTTATCGCTCTCATACCGTTTCACGTATTCCAAGTCCAAGCTTGGCCCATATCTTCTTAAAAACTTTGAAGGCCGATTTCGAGGGCCCAAACTATATTTTTTCACCAAAATAACTAATAAGTCGTGGCTTATAGCTATGAGTTTTGGTTGTTGGCCCGTTTCGTATGTAACCAGTCCAAACAAGCTTCAAACCTAGCTCGACAGCTTTTCCATCGCTTTTATCATACTCATACCGTTTCACGTATTCCAACTCTAGCTAGCCCGTATCTTCGACAAACTATGAAGACCGATTTTGAGATCCCGAACAACCTTTTTTCATAAAAATAACTCGTAAGTCACGGCTAGAACGATGAGGTTTTGTCATCGGTCCGTTTCGAATCCAACCAGTCCAAACCGCTCCAATCTAGCCCTACAAGTTGTTTCATCGCTTTATCGCTCTTATACCATTTCACGTATTCCAAGTCCAACTTGGCCCATATCTTCTTAAAAACTATGAAGGCCGATTTCGAGGGCCCAAACTATATTTTTTCACCAAAATAACTAATAAGTCGTGGCTTATAGCTACGAGTTTTGGTTGTCGGTCCGTTTCGTATAGACTCTAGTCCAAATGCATCTCAAACCTAGCTTCGAAAGTTTTTCCATCGCTTTTATCACACTCATACCGTTTCACGTATTCCAACTCTAGCTTGGCCCGTATCTTCTTTACAAACTATGGCATGCGCATTTCGAGAGCCCAAACTACGTTTTTTCCCAAAATAACTCGAAGTCATGGCTTATAGCTACGAGTTTTGGTCGTTCGCCCGTTTTCGTAGAACTAGGTCCAAACAAACCTCAAACCTAGCCCGACAAGCTTTTTCCATCAGCTTTTATCACACTCATACCGTTTCACGTATTCCAACTCTAGTTGGCCCGTATCTTCGACAAACTAGCGAAGGTAGATTTCGAGAGCCCAAACTACGTTTTTTCACCAAAATAACTCATAAGTCATGGCTTATAGCTATGAGTTTTTGTCATTAGCCCATTTCCTAGTAGAACTAGGTCCAAACAAATCTCAAAGCTAGCCTTACAAGCTTTTTTCATCAGCTTTATCACATTGATATCGTTTCACGTATTCCAACTCCAGCTCGCCCCGTATCTTCGACAAACTACGAAGATCGATTTTGAGATCCCGAACAACCTTTTTTCACAAAAATAACTCGTAAGTCACGGCTTAGAACGATGTGGTTTTGTCATCGGCCCGTTTCGAATCCAACTAGGTCCAAACTCGCTCCAATCTAGCCCTACAAGTTGTTTCATCGCTTTTATCGCTCTTATACCATTTCACGTATTCCAAGTCCAAGCTTGGCCCATATCTTCTTAAAAACTATGAAGGCCGATTTCGAGGGCCCAAACTATATTTTTTCACCAAAATAACTAATAAGTCGTGGCTTATAGCTATGAGTTTTGGTTGTTGGCCCGTTTCGTATAGAACTAGCCCCAAACAGACCTCAAACCTAGCCTCGACAGCTTTTCCATCAGCTTTTATCACACTCATACCGTTTCACGTATTCCAACTATAGTTGGCCCGTATCTTCTTGACAAACTATGAAGGAACATTTTGAGAGCCCAAACTACGTTTTTTAACCAAAATAACTCAAAAGTCATGGCTTATAGCTTTGAGTTTTGGTCGTTGACCCGTTTTCGATAGAACTAGGTCCAAACAAACCTCAAACCTAGCCTTACAGCTTTTTTCATCGCTTTTATCACACCGATATCGTTTCACGTATTCCAACTCCAAGCTAGCCCGTATCTCCTCGACAAACTATGAAGACCGATTTTGAGATCCCAAACAACTTTGTTTCACCAAAATAACTCGTAAGTCAAGGCTTAGAGCGATGAGCTTTTGTCGTTGGCCCGTTTCGCATCGAAGTAGGTCCAAACCGCTCCAACCTAGCCCTACAGTTGTTTCATCGCTTTTATCGCTCTCATACCGTTTCACGTATTCCAAGTCCAATTGGCCCATATCTTCTTAAAAACTTTGAAGGCCGATTTCGAGGGCCCAAACTATATTTTTTCACCAAAATAACTAATAAGTCGTGGCTTATAGCTATGAGTTTTGGTTGTTGGCCCGTTTCGTATAGAACTAGGTCCAAACAAATCTCAAACCTAGCCTCGATAGTTTTTCCATCAGCTTTTATCACACTCATACCGTTTCACGTATTCCAACTCTAGTTGGCCCGTATCTTCGACAAACTATGAAGGTAGATTTTGAGAGCCCAAACTACGTTGTTTCACCAAAATAACTCATAAGTCATGGCTTATAGCTATGAGTTTTTGTCATTAGCCCATTTCCGTAGAACTAGGTCCAAACACCTCAAACATAGCCTTACAGCTTTTCTCATCAATTTTTATCACACCGATATCGTTTCACGTATTCCAACTCCAGCTAGCCCGTATCTCCTCGACAAACTACGAAGCTTGATTTTGAGATCCCAAACAACGTTTTTCACCAAAATAACTCGTAAGTCAACGCTGTAGAGCGATGACCTTTTGTCATTGGTCCGTTTCGCATCGAAATAGGTCCAAACTCGCTCCAACCTAGCCCTACAAGTTGTTTCGACAGCTTTTATCGCTCTCATACAGTTTCACGTATTCCATGTCCAACTTGGCCCATATCTTCTTAAAAACTATGAAGGCCGATTTCGAGGGCTCAAACTATATTCTTTCACCAAAATAACTCATAAGTCGTGGCTTATAGCTATGAGTTTTGGTTGTTGGCCCGTTTCGTATGGACCTAGGTCCAAACAAACTTCAAACCTAGCCCGACAGCTTTTTCCATCAATTTTTATCACACTCATACCGTTTCACGTATTCCAACTCTAGTTGGCCCGTATCTTCGACAAACTATGAGGGCAGATTTTGAGAGCCCAAACTACGTTTTTTAACTAAAATAACTCATAAGTCATGGCTTATAGCTATGAGTTTTGGCCGTCGGCCCGTTTCCGGTAGAACTAGGTCCAAACAAACTCAAACCTAGCCTTACAGCTTTTTCATCAGCTTTTATCACACCGATATCGTTTCACGTATTCCAACTCCAGCTAGCTCGTACCTTCTTTACAAACTACGAAGACCGATTTTGAGAGCCCAAACCGCCTTTTTGACCAAAATAACTCGTAAGTCACGGCTTAGAGCGATGAGCTTTTGTCATTGGCCCGTTTCGCATCGAAGTAGGTCCAAACCGCTCCAACCTAACCCGACAAGTTGTTTCATCGCTTTTATCGCTCTCATACCGTTTCACGTATTCTAAGTCCAATTGGCCCATATCTTCTTAAAAAACTATGAAACCCGATTTCGAGGGCCCGAACTACATTTTTTCACAAAAATAACTCATAAGTCGTGGCTTATAGCTATGAGTTTTGGTCGTTGGCTCGTTTTCGGTAGAACTAGGTCCAAACAAACTTCAAACCTAGCCCGACAGCTTCTCCATCGCTTTTATCGCACTCATACCGTTTAACGTATTCCAACTCCAGCTTGGCCCGTATCTTCGACAAACTATGAAGGAAGATTTTTAGAGCCCAAACTACGTTTTTTCCCAAAATAACTCGTAAATCATGGCTTATAGCTACGAGTTTTGGTCGTTGGCCCGTTTTCAGTACAACTAGGTCCAAACAAATCTCAAACCTAGCCCGACAGCTTTTCCATCAGCTTTTATCACACTCATACCGCTTCACGTATTCCAACTCTAGTTGGCCCGTATCTTCTGACAAACTATGAAGGTAGATTTTGAGAGCCCAAACTACGTTTTTTCACCAAAATAACTCATAAGTCATGGCTTATAGCTATGAGTTTTTGTCAATAGCCCATTTCCGTAGAACTAGGTCCAAACAGACTCAAAGCTAGCCTTATAGTTTTTTCATCAGCTTTTATCACATTGATATCGTTTCACGTATTCCAACTCCAGGCCGCCCGTATCTTCTGACAAACTATGAAGACCGATTTTGAGATCCCGAACAACCTTTTTTCACAAAAATAACTCGTAAGTCACGGCTAGAACGATGAGGTTTTGTCATTGGCCCGTTTCGAATCCAACTAAGTCCAAACTCGCTCCAATCTAAATCTCTACAAGTTGTTTCATCGCTTTTATCGCTCTTATACCATTTCACGTATTCCAAGTCCAAGCTTGGCCCATATCTTCTTAAAAACTACGAAGGCCGATTTCGAGGGCCCAAACTATATTTTTTCACCAAAATAACTAATAAGTCGTGGCTTATAGCTATGAGTTTTGGTTGTCGGTCCGTTTCGTATAGACCTAGGTCCAAACAAACTTCAAACCTAGCCCGAAAGTTTTTCCATCGCTTTTATCACACTCATACCGTTTCACGTATTCCAACTCTAGTTGGCCCGTATCTTCTTTACAAACTATGAAGGCAGCATTTTGAGAGCCCAAACTACGTTTTTTCCCAAAATAACTCGAAGTCATGGCTTATAGCTATGAGTTTTGGTCGTTCGCCCGTTTTCGGTAGAACTAGGTCCAAACAAGTCTCAAACCTAGCCCGACAAGCTTTTTCCATCAGCTTTTATCACACTCATACCGTTTCACGTATTCCAACTCTAGTTGGCCCGTATCTTCTTGACAAACTACGAAGGTAGATTTTGAGAGCCCAAACTACGTTTTTTCACCAAAATAACTCATAAGTCATGGCTTATAGCTATGAGTTTTTGTCATTAGCCCATTTCCGTAGAACTAGGTCCAAACAAACTCAAAGCTAGCCTTACAAGCTTTTTCATCAGCTTTTATCACATTGATATCGTTTCACGTATTCCAACTCCAGCTCGCCCGTATCTTCGACAAACTATGAAGACCGATTTTGAGATCCCGAACAACCTTTTTTCACAAAAATAACTCGTAAGTCACGGCTTAGAACGATGTGGTTTTGTCATCGGCCCGTTTCGAATCCAACTAGGTCCAAACTCGCTCCAATCTAGCCCTACAAAGTTGTTTCATCGCTTTTATCGCTCTTATACCATTTCACGTATTCCAAGTCCAACTTGGCCCATATCTTCTTAAAAACTATGAAGGCCGATTTCGAGGGCCCAAACTATATTTTTTCACCAAAATAACTAATAAGTCGTGGCTTATAGCTATGAGTTTTGGTTGTTGGCCCGTTTCGTATAGAACTAGCCCCAAACAAACTCTCAAACCTAGCCCGACAGCTTTTCCATCAGCTTTTATCACACTCATATCGTTTCACGTATTCCAACTATAGTTGGCCCGTATCTTCTTGACAAACTATGAAGGAACATTTCGAGAGCCGAAACTACGTTTTTTAACCAAAATAACTCAAAAGTCATGGCTTATAGCTTTGAGTTTTGGTCGTTGACCCGTTTTCGATGTAACTAGGTCCAAACAAACCTCAAACCTAGCTCTTACAGCTTTTTTCATCGCTTTTATCACACCGATATCGTTTCACGTATTCCAACTCCAGCTAGCCCGTATCTCCTCGACAAACTATGAAGACCGATTTTGAGATCCCAAACAACTTTGTTTCACCAAAATAACTCGTAAGTCAAGGCTTAGAGCGATGAGCTTTTGTCGTTGGCCCGTTTCGCATCGAAGTAGGTCCAAACCGCTCCAACCTAGCCCTACGTTGTTTCATCGCTTTTATCGCTCTCATACCGTTTCACGTATTCCAAGTCCAAGCTTGGCCCATATCTTCTTAAAAACTTTCAAGGCCGATTTTGAGGGCCCAAACTATATTTTTTCACCAAAATAACTAATAAGTCGTGGCTTATAGCTATGAGTTTTGGTTGTTGGCCCGTTTCGTATAGAACTCAGGTCCAAACAACTCAAACCTAGCCTCGATAGTTTTTCCATCGCTTTTATCACACTCATACCGTTTCACGTATTCCAACTCTAGCTTGGCCCGTATCTTCTTGACAAACTATGAAGGTAGATTTTGAGAGCCCAAACTACGTTGTTTCACCAAAATAACTCATAAGTCATGGCTTATAGCTATGAGTTTTTGTCATTAGCCCATTTCCGTAGAACTAGGTCCAAACACCTCAAACATAGCCTTACAAGCTTTTCTCATCAATTTTTATCACACCGATATCGTTTCACGTATTCCAACTCCAGCTAGCCCGTATCTCCTCGACAAACTACGAAGCTTGATTTTGAGATCCCAAACAACGTTTTTCACCAAAATAACTCGTAAGTCAACGCTTAGAGCGATGACCTTTTGTCATTGGTCCGTTTCGCATCGAACTAGGTCCAAACCGCTCCAACCTAGCCCTACAAGTGTTTCGACGCTTTTATCGCTCTCATACCGTTTCACGTATTCCATGTCCAATTGGCCCATATCTTCTTAAAAACTATGAAGGCCGATTTCGAGGGCTCAAACTATATTCTTTCACCAAAATAACTCATAAGTCGTGGCTTATAGCTATGAGTTTTCGTTGTTGGTCTGCTTCGTATGGACTCTAGGTCCAAACAAACTCAAACCTAGCCCGACAGCTTTTCCATCAATTTTTATCACACTCATACCGTTTCACGTATTCCAACTCTAGTTGGCCCGTATCTTCTGACAAACTATGAGGGCGATTTTGAGAGCCCAAACTACGTTTTTTAACTAAAATAACTCATAAGTCATGGCTTATAGCTATGAGTTTTGGCCGTTGGCCCGTTTCCGTAGAACTAGGTCCAAACAAATCTCAAACCTAGCCTTACAGCTTTTTCATCGCTTTTATCACACCGATATCGTTTCACGTATTCCAACTCCAGCTTAGCTCGTACCTTCTTTACAAACTATGAAGACCGATTTTGAGAGCCCAAACTCGCCTTTTTGACCAAAATAACTCGTAAGTCACGGCTTAGAGCGATGAGCTTTTGTCATTGGCCCGTTTCGCATCGAAGTAGGTCCAAACTCGCTCCAACCTAACCCGACAGTTGTTTCATCGCTTTTATCGCTCTCATACCGTTTCACGTATTCTAAGTCCAATTGGCCCATATCTTCTTAAAAAACTATGAAACCCGATTTCGAGGGCCCGTACTACATTTTTTCACAAAAATAACTCATAAGTCGTGGCTTATAGCTATGAGTTTTGGTCGTTGGCTCGTTTTCGGTAGAACTAGGTCCAAACATGTACTCAAACCTAGCCCGACAGCTTTCTCCATCGCTTTTATCGCACTCATACCGTTTAACGTATTCCAACTCCAGCTTGGCCCGTATCTTCTGACAAACTACGAAGGAAGATTTTTAGAGCCCAAACTACGTTTTTTCCCAAAATAACTCGTAAATCATGGCTTATAGCTACGAGTTTTGGTCGTTGGCCCGTTTTCGATAGAACTAGGTCCAAACAAACTTCAAACCTAGCCCGACAGCTTTTTCCATCGCTTTTATCACACTCATACCGCTTCACGTATTCCAACTCTAGTTGGCCCGTATCTTCTTGACAAAGTATGAAGGTAGATTTCGAGAGCCCAAACTACGTTTTTTCACCAAAATAACTCATAAGTCATGGCTTATAGCTATGAGTTTTTGTCAATAGCCCATTTCCGTAGAACTAGGTCCAAACAGACTCAAAGCTAGCCTTACAGCTTTTTCATCGCTTTTATCACATTGATATCGTTTCACGTATTCCAACTCCAGCTCGCCCGTATCTTCGACAAACTATGAAGACCGATTTTGAGATCCCGAACAACCTTTTTTCACAAAAATAACTCGTAAGTCACGGCTTAGAACGATGAGGTTTTGTCATTGGCCCGTTTCGAATCCAACTAGGTCCAAACTCGCTCCAATCTAGCCCTACAAGTTGTTTCATCGCTTTTATCGCTCTTATACCATTTCACGTATTCCAAGTCCAAGCTTGGCCCATATCTTCTTAAAAAACTATGAAGGCCGATTTCGAGGGCACAAACTATATTTTTTCACCAAAATAACTAATAAGTCGTGGCTTATAGCTATGAGTTTTGGTTGTCGGTCCGTTTCGTATAGAACTAGCCCCAAACAAACTCAAACCTAGCCCGACAGCTTTTTCCATCGCTTTTATCACACTCATACCGTTTCACGTATTCCAACTATAGTTGGCCCGTATCTTCTCGACAAACTATAAAGGAACATTTTGAGAGCCCAAACTACGTTTTTTAACTAAAATAACTCAAAAGTCATGGCTTATAGCTTTGAGTTTTGGTCGTTGACCCGTTTTCGATAGAACTAGGTCCAAACAGACTCAAACCTAGCCTTACAGCTTTTTCATCGCTTTTATCACACCGATATCGTTTCACGTATTCCAACTCCAGTTAGCCCGTATCTCCTCGACAAACTATGAAGACCGATTTTGAGATCCCAAACAACTTTGTTTCACCAAAATAACTCGTAAGTCAAGGCTTAGAGCGATGAGCTTTTGTCGTTGGCCCGTTTCGCATCGAAGTAGGTCCAAACCGCTCCAACCTAGCCCTACAAGTTGTTTCATCGCTTTTATCGCTCTCATACCATTTCACGTATTCCAAGTCCAGCTTGGCCCATATCTTCTTAAAAACTTTCAAGGCCGATTTCGAGGGCCCAAACTATATTTTTTCACCAAAATAACTAATAAGTCGTGGCTTATAGCTATGAGTTTTGGTTGTTGGCCCGTTTCGTATAGAACTAGGTCCAAACAAACTCAAACCTAGCCTCGACAGCTTTTTCCATCCGTTTTTATCACACTCATACCGTTTCACGTATTCCAACTCTAGTTGGCCCGTATCTTCTTGACAAACTATGAAGGTAGATTTTGAGAGCCCAAACTACGTTGTTTCACCAAAATAACTCATAAGTCATGGCTTATAGCTATGAGTTTTTGTCATTAGCCCATTTCCGGTAGAACTAGGTCCAAACAACTCAAAGCTAGCCTTACAGCTTTTTCATCAGCTTTTATCACATTGATATCGTTTCACGTATTCCAACTCCGAGCTCGCCCGTATCTTCGACAAACTATGAAGACCGATTTTGAGATCCCGAACAACCTTTTTTCACAAAAATAACTCGTAAGTCACGGCTTAGAACGATGAGGTTTTGTCATTGGCCCGTTTCGAATCCAACTAGGTCCAAACTCGCTCCAATCTAGCCCTACGGTGTTTCATCGCTTTTATCGCTCTTATACCATTTCACGTATTCCAAGTCCAACTTGGCCCATATCTTCTTAAAAACTATGAAGGCCGATTTTGAGGGCCCAAACTATATTTTTTCACCAAAATAACTAATAAGTCGTGGCTTATAGCTATGAGTTTTGGTTGTCGGCCTGTTTCGTATAGAACTAGCCCCAAACAAATCTCAAACCTAGCCCGACAGCTTTTCCATCGCTTTTATCACACTCATACCGTTTCACGTATTCCAACTATAGTTGGCCCGTATCTTCTTGACAAACTATGAAGGAACATTTCGAGAGCCCAAACTACGTTTTTTAACCAAAATAACTCAAAAGTCATGGCTTATAGCTTTGAGTTTTGGTCGTTGACCCGTTTTCGATAGTAACTAGGTCCAAACAAGCCTCAAACCTAGCCTTACAGCTTTTTCATCAGCTTTGATCACACCGATATAGTTTCACGTATTCCAACTTTAGTTAGCCCGTATCTTCTTGATAAACTATGAAGACCGATTTGGAGATCCCAAACAACCTTTTTTCACAAAAATAACTCGTAAGTCACGGCTTAGAGCGATGAGGTTTTGTCGTTAGCCCGTTTCGAATCCAACTAGGTCCAAACTCGCTCTAATCTAGCTCCTACGTTGTTTCATCGCTTTTATCGCTCTCATACCGTTTCACGTATTCCAAGTCCAACTTGGCCCATATCTTCTTAAAAACTATTAAACGCCGATTTCGAGGGCCCAAACAATATTTTTTCACCAAAATAACTCATAAGTCGTGGCTTATAGCTATGAGTTTTGGTTGTTGGCCCGTTTCGTATAGACCTAGGTCCAAACAAACTCAAACCTAGCCTCGACAGCTTTTCCATCGCTTTTATCACACTCATACCGTTTCACGTATTCCAACTCTAGCTTGGCCCGTATCTTCTTGACAAACTATGAAGGAACATTTTGAGAGCCCAAACTACGTTTTTTAACCAAAATAACTCAAAAGTCATGGCTTATAGCTATGAGTTTTGGTCGTTGACCCGTTTTCGATGTAACTAGGTCCAAACAACTCAAACCTAGCCTTACAGCTTTTTTCATCAGCTTTTATCACACCGATATAGTTTCACGTATTCCAACTTCAGCTAGCCCGTATCTTCTGATAAACTATGAAGACCGATTTGGAGATCCCAAACAACCTTTTTTCACAAAAATAACTCGTAAGTCACGGCTTAGAGCGATGAGGTTTTGTCGTTAGCCCGTTTCGAATCCAACTAGGTCCAAACTCGCTCTAATCTAGCCCTACAGTTGTTTCATCGCTTTTATCGCTCTCATACCGTTTCACGTATTCCAAGTCCAACTTGGCCCATATCTTCTTAAAAAACTATTAAACGCCGATTTCGAGGGCCCAAACAATATTCTTTCACCAAAATAACTCATAAGTCGTGGCTTATAGCTATGAGTTTCGGTTGTTGGCCCGTTTCGTATAGACTCTAGTCCAAACAAATCTCAAACCTAGCCCTCGACAGCTTTTTCCATCGCTTTTATCACACTCATACCGTTTCACGTATTCCAACTCTAGTTGGCCCGTATCTTCGACAAACTATGAACGAAGATTTTGAGAGCCCAAACTACGTTTTTTCACCAAAATAACTCATAAGTCATGGCTTATAGCTATGAGTTTTGGTCGTTGGCCCGTTTTCTGTAGAACTAGGTCCAAAAAGCTCAAACCTAGCCTTACAAGCTTTTTTCATCAGCTTTTATCACACCGATATCGTTTCACATATTCCAACTCCAGCTTATCCCGTACCTTCTTAATAAACTCCGAAGACTAATTTTGAGAGCCCAAACTACCTTTTTTCACCAAAATAACTCGTAAGTCACTCGCTAGAGCGATGAGCTTTTGTCGTTGGTCCGTTTCGCATCGAACTAGGCCCAAACCGCTCCAACCTAACCCGACAATGTTTCATCGGCTTTTATCACACCGATATCGTTTCACATATTCCAACTCCAGCTTAGCCCGTATCTTCTGACAAACTACGAAGATCGATTTCGAGATCCCAAACAACCTTTTTTCATAAAAATAACTCGTAAGTCACAACCTAGAGCGACGAGGTTTTGTCGTTGGCCCGTTTCGAATCCAACTAGGTCCAAACTCGCTCCAATCTAGCCCTATAGTGTTTCATCGCTTTTTATCGCTCTTATACCGTTTCACGTATTCCAAGCCCAGTTGGCCCATATCTTCTTAAAAAACTATGAAGGCCGATTTTGAGGGCCCAAACTATATTTGTTCACCAAAATAACTAATAAGTCGTGGCTTATAGCTATGAGTTTTGGTTGTTGGCCCGTTTCGTATAGACCTAGGTCCAAACAAATTTCAAACCTAGCCTTACAGCTTTTCCATCGCTTTTATCACACTCATACCGTTTCACGTATTTCAACTCTAGTTGGCCCGTATCTTCTTGACAAACTATGAACGAAGATTTTGAGAGCCCAACTACGTTTTTTCACCAAAATAACTCATAAGTCATGGCTTATAGCTATGAGTTTTGGTCGTTGGCTCGTTTTCGGTAGAACTAGGTCCAAACAACTCAAACCTAGCCTTACAGCTTTTTCATCGCTTTTATCACACCGATATCGTTTCATATATTCCAACTCCAGCTAGCTCGTATCTTCTTGACAAACTATGAAGACCGATTTTGAGATCCCAAACAACCTTTTTTCACAAAAATAACTCGTATGTCACGGCTTAGAGCGATGAGGTTTTGTCGTTGGCCCGTTTCGAATCCAAGTAGGTCCAAACCGCTCCAATCTAGCCCTACGTTGTTTCATCAGCTTTTATCGCTCTCATACCGTTTCACGTATTCTAAGTCCAGCTTGGCCCATATCTTCTTAAAAAACTTTGAAGGCCGATTTTGAGGGCCCAAACTATATTTTTTCACCAAAATAACTAATAAGTCGTGGCTTATAGCTATGAGTTTTGGTTGTAGGCCCGTTTCGGATAGACCTAGGTCCAAACAGTCTCAAACCTAGCCTCGACAGCTTTTTCCATCGCTTTTATCACACTCATACCGTTTCACGTATTCCAACTCTAGCTTGACCCGTATCTTCTTGACAAACTATGAAGGAACATTTTGAGAGCCCAAACTACGTTTTTTAACCAAAATAACTCAAAAGTCATGGCTTATAGCTTTGAGTTTTGGTCGTTGACCCGTTTTCGATAGTAACTAGGTCCAAACAGACTCAAACCTAGCCTTACGCTTTTTCATCGCTTTTATCACACCGATATCGTTTCACGTATTCCAACTCCAAGCTAGCCCGTATCTCCTCGACAAACTATGAAGACCGATTTTGAGATCCCAAACAACCTTTTTCACCAAAATAACTCGTAAGTCAAGGCTTGTAGCGACGAGCTTTTGTCGTTGGCCCGTTTCGCATCGAACTAGGTCCAAACTCGCTCCAACCTAGCCCTACAGTTGTTTCATCAGCTTTTATCGCTCTCATACCGTTTCACGTATTCCAAGTCCAAGCTTGGCCCATATCTTCTTAAAAACTATGAAGGCCGATTTCGAGGGCCCAAACTATATTTTTTCACCAAAATAACTAATAAGTCGTGGCTTATAGCTAGCGAGTTTTGGTTGTTGGCCCGTTTCGTACAGAACTAGCCCCAAATGTAGCCTCAAACCTAGCTCCGACAAGCTTTTCCATCGCCTTTATCACACTCATACCGTTTCACGTATTCCAACTATGCTTGGCCCGCATCTTCGACAAACTCACGAAGGAACATTTTGTATCTCCAAACTACGTTTTTTAACCAAAATAACTCAAAAGTCATGGCTTATAGCTTTGAGTTTTGGTCGTTGACCCGTTTTCGATATAACTAGGTCCAAACAATCTCAAACCTAGCCTTACAGCTTTTTTCATCAGCTTTTATCACACTCGATATCGTTTCACGTATTCCAACTCCAGCTTAGCCCGTATCTCCTCGACAAACTATGAAGACCGATCTTGAGATCCCAAACAACCTTTTTTCACAAAAATAACTCGTAAGTCACGGCTAGAGCGATGAGGTTTTGTCGTTGGCCCGTTTCGAATCCAACTAGGTCCAAACCGCTCCAATCTAGCCCTACACGTTGTTTCATCGCTTTATCGCTCTCATACCGTTTCACGTATTCCAAGTCCAGCTTGGCCCATATCTTCTTAAAAAACTATGAAGGCCGATTTCGAGGGCCCAAACTATATTTTTTCACCAAAATAACTAATAAGTCGTGGCTTATAGCTACGAGTTTTGGTTGTCGGTCCGTTTCGTATAGACCTAGGTCCAAACAGTCTCAAACCTAGCCCGACAGCTTTTTCCATCGCTTTTATCACACTCATACCGTTTCACGTATTCCAACTCTAGTTGGCCCGTATCTTCTTGACAAACTATGAAGGAAGATTTTGAGAGCCCAAACTACGTTTTTTCACCAAAATAACTCAAAAGTCATGGCTTATAGCTATGAGTTTTGGTCGTTGACCCGTTTTCGATAGTAACTAGGTCCAAACATACTCAAACCTAGCCTTACAAGCTTTTTTCATCAGCTTTTATCACACCGATATCGTTTCACGTATTCCAACTCTAAGCTAGCCCGTATCTCCTCGACAAACTATGAAGACTGATTTTGAGATCCCAAACAACCTTTTTTCACCAAAATAACTCGTAAGTCACGGCTTAGAGCGATGAGGTTTTGTCGTTGGCCCGTTTCGAATCCAACTAGGTCCAAACTCGCTCCAATCTAGCCCTACAAGTTGTTTCATCGCTTTATCGCTCTCATACCGTTTCACGTATTCCAAGTCCAAGCTTGGCCCATATCTTCTTAAAAAACTATCAAGGCCGATTTCGAGGGCCCAAACTATATTTTTTCACCAAAATAACTAATAAGTCGTGGCTTATAGCTATGAGTTTTGGTTGTTGGTCCGTTTCGTATAGAACTAGGTCCAAACAAACCTCAAACCTAGCTCGACAGCTTTTTCCATCAGCTTTTATCACACTCATACCGTTTCACGTATTCCAACTCTAGTTGGCCCGTATCTTCGACAAACTACGAAGGTAGATTTTGAGAGCCCAAACTACGTTTTTTCACCAAAATAACTCATAAGTCATGGCTTATAGCTATGAAGTTTTGGTCCTTAGCCCGTTTCCGTAGAACTAGGTCCAAACAAACTCAAACCTAGCCTTACAGCTTTTTCATCAGCTTTTATCACACTCGATATCGTTTCACGTATTCCAACTCCAGCTAGCCCGTATCTTCTCGACAAACTATGAAGACCGATTTTGAGATCCCAAACAACCTTTTTTCACCAAAATAACTCGTAAGTCACGGCTTAGAGCGATGAGGTTTTGTCGTTGGCCCGTTTCGAATCCAACTAGGTCCAAACCGCTCCAATCTAGCCCTACGTTGTTTCATCAGCTTTTATCGCTCTCATACCGTTTCACGTATTCCAAGTCCAACTTGGCCCATATCTTCTTAAAAACTATGAAGGCCGATTTTGAGGGCCCAAACTACGTTTTTTCACCAAAATAACTCATAAGTCATGGCTTATAGCTATGAGTTTTGGTCGTTGGCCCGTTTCGTATAGAACTAGGTCCAAACAACTCAAACCTAGCCTTGACAGCTTTTTCCATCAGCTTTTATCACACTCGATATCGTTTCACGTATTCCAACTCCAAGCTAGTCCGTATCTTCGACAAACTACGAAGACCGATTTTGAGATCCCAAACAACCTTTTTTCACAAAAATAACTCGTAAGTCACGACTTAGAGCGATGAGGTTTTGTCGTTGGCCCGTTTCGAATCCAACTAGGTCCAAACCGCTCCAATCTAGCCCTACGTTGTTTCATCGCTTTTATCGCTCTTATACCGTTTCACGTATTCCAAGTCCAAGCTTGGCCCATATCTTCTTAAAAAACTATGAAGGCCGATTTTGAGGGCCCAAACTATATTTTTTCACCAAAATAACTAATAAGTCGTGGCTTATAGCTATGAGTTTTGTTGTTGGCCCGTTTCGTATAGACCTAGGTCCAAACAAACTTCAAACCTAGCTCTCGATAGCTTTTTCCATCGCTTTTATCACACTCATACCGTTTCACGTATTCCAACTCTAGCTTGGCCCGTATCTTCTTGACAAACTATGAAGGAAGATTTCGAGAGCCCAAACTACGTTTTTTCACCAAAATAACTCATAAGTCATGGCTTATAGCTATGAGTTTTGGTCGTTGGCCCGTTTTCGATAGTAACTAGGTCCAAACATACTTCAAACCTAGCCTTACAGTTTTTTCATCAGCTTTTATCACACCGATATCGTTTCACGTATTCCAACTCCAGCTTAGCCCGTATCTCCTGACAAACTATGAAGACCGATTTTGAGATCCCAAACAACCTTTTTTCACCAAAATAACTCGTAAGTCAAGGCTTAGAGCGATGAGCTTTTGTCGTTGGCCCGTTTCGCATCGAACTAGGTCCAAACCGCTCCAACCTAGCCCTACAAGTTGTTTCATCGCTTTTATCGCTCTCATACCGTTTCACGTATTCCAAGTCCAAGCTTGGCCCATATCTTCTTAAAAACTTTCAAGGCCGATTTCGAGGGCCCAAACTATATTTTTTCACCAAAATAACTAATAAGTCGTGGCTTATAGCTATGAGTTTTGGTTGTTAGCCCGTTTCGTATAGACCCAGGTCCAAATGAACTCAAACCTAGCCCGACAGCTTTTTCCATCAGCTTTTATCACACTCATACCGTTTCACGTATTCCAACTCTAGTTGGCCCGTATCTTCTCGACAAACTATGAAGGAACATTTTGAGAGCCCAAACTACGTTTTTTCACCAAAATAACTCAAAAGTCATGGCTTATAGCTATGAGTTTTGGTCGTTGGCCCGTTTTCGATGGAACTAGGTCCAAACAAACTTCAAACCTAGCCTTACAGCTTTTTCATCGCTTTTATCACACCGATATCGTTTCACGTATTCCAACTCCAGCTAGCCCGTATCTCCTCGACAAACTATGAAGACCGATTTTGAGATCCCAAACAACCTTTTTTCACCAAAATAACTCGTAAGTCAAGGCTTAGAGCGATGAGCTTTTGTCGTTGGCCCGTTTCGAATCCAACTAGGTCCAAACTCGCTCCAACCTAGCCCTACGTTGTTTCATCAGCTTTTATCGCTCTTATACCGTTTCACGTATTCCAAGTCCAAGCTTGGCCCATATCTTCTTAAAAAACTATGAAGGCCGATTTCGAGGGCCCAAACTATATTTTTTCACCAAAATAACTAATAAGTCGTGGCTTATACCTATGAGTTTTGGTTGTTGGCCCGTTTCGTATAGAACCTAGGTCGAAATAGCTCAAACCTAGCCCGATAGTTTTTCCATCAGCTTTTATCACACTCATACCGTTTCACGTATTCCAACTCGTTGCCTCGTATCTTCGACAAACTATAAAGGTAGATTTTGAGAGCCCAAACTACGTTTTTTCCCAAAATAACTCGAAATCATGGCTTATAGCTATGAGTTTCGGTCGTTGGGTCCGCTTTCTGTAGAGCTAGGTCCAAACAAACTTCAAACCTAGCCTCGATAGTTTTTCCATCAGCTTTTATCACACTCATACCGTTTCACGTATTCCAACTCTAGTTGGCCCGTATCTTCTTGACAAACTATGAAGGAACATTTTGAGAGCCCAAACTACGTTTTTTAACCAAAATAACTCAAAAGTCATGGCTTATAGCTTTGAGTTTTGGTCGTTGACCCGTTTTCGATAGAACTAGGTCCAAACAAGCTCAAACCTAGCCTTACAGCTTTTTTCATCAGCTTTTATCACACCGATATCGTTTCACGTATTCCAACTCCAGTTAGCCCGTATCTCCTCGACAAACTATGAAGACCGATTTCGAGATCCCAAACAACTTTGTTTCACCAAAATAACTCGTAAGTCAAGGCTTAGAGCGATGAGCTTTTGTCGTTGGCCCGTTTCGCATCGAAGTAGGTCCAAACCGCTCCAACCTAGCCCTACAAGTTGTTTCATCGCTTTTATCGCTCTCATACCGTTTCACGTATTCCAAGTCCAAGTTGGCCCATATCTTCTTAAAAAACTTTCAAGGCCGATTTTGAGGGCCCAAACTATATTTTTTCACCAAAATAACTAATAAGTCGTGGCTTATAGCTATGAGTTTTGGTTGTTGGCCCGTTTCGTATAGAACTAGGTCCAAACTGACTCAAACCTAGCCTCGACAGCTTTTCCATCAGCTTTTATCACACTCATACCGTTTCACGTATTCCAACTCTAGTTGGCCCGTATCTTCTTGACAAACTATGAAGGTAGATTTTGAGAGCCCAAACTACGTTGTTTCACCAAAATAACTCATAAGTCATGGCTTATAGCTATGAGTTTTGGTCATTAGCCCATTTCCGGTAGAACTAGGTCCAAACACCTCAAACATAGCCTTACAAGCTTTTCTCATCAATTTTTATCACACCGATATCGTTTCACGTATTCCAACTCCAGCTAGCTCCGTATCTCCTTGACAAACTATGAAGCTTGATTTTGAGATCCCAAACAACGTTTTTCACCAAAATAACTCGTAAGTCAAGGCTTAGAGCGATGACCTTTTGTCGTTGGTCCGTTTCGCATCGAACTAGGTCCAAACTCGCTCCAACCTAGCCCTACAGTTGTTTCGACAGCTTTTATCGCTCTCATACCGTTTCACGTATTCCATGTCCAAATTGGCCCATATCTTCTTAAAAAACTATGAAGGCCGATTTTGAGGGCTCAAACTATATTCTTTCACCAAAATAATTCATAAGTCGTGGCTTATAGCTATGAGTTTTGGTTGTTGGCCTGCTTCGTATGGACCTAGGTCCAAACAGACTTCAAACCTAGCCCGACAGCTTTTCCATCAATTTTTATCACACTCATACCGTTTCATGTATTCCAACTCTAGTTGGCCCGTATCTTCTTGACAAACTATGAGGGCAGATTTTGAGAGCCCAAACTATGTTTTTTCACTAAAATAACTCATAAGTCATGGCTTATAGCTATGAGTTTTGGCCGTTGGCCCGTTTCCGTAGAACCAGGTCCAAACAGACTCAAACCTAGCCTTACAGCTTTTTCATCAGCTTTTATCACACCGATATCGTTTCACGTATTCCAACTCCAGCTAGCTCGTACCTTCTTTACAAACTATGAAGACCGATTTTGAGAGCCCAAACTCGCCTTTTGACCAAAATAACTCGTAAGTCACGGCTTAGAGCGATGAGCTTTTGTCATCGGCCCGTTTCGCATCGAAGTAGGTCCAAACTCGCTCCAACCTAACCCGACAGTTGTTTCATCGCTTTTATCGCTCTCATACCGTTTCACGTATTCTAAGTCCAATTGGCCCATATCTTCTTAAAAAACTATGAAACCCGATTTCGAGGGCCCGTAACTACATTTTTTCACAAAAATAACTCATAAGTCGTGGCTTATTGCTACGAGTTTTGGTCGTTGGCTCGTTTTCGGTAGAACTAGGTCCAAACAGACTCAAACCTAGCCTCGACAGTTTCTCCATCGCTTTTATCGCACTCATACCGTTTAACGTATTCCAACTCCAGTTAGCCCGTATCTCTCGACAAACTATGAAGACCGATTTTGAGATCCCAAACAACTTTTTTTCACCAAAATAACTCGTAAGTCAAGGCTTAGAGCGATGAGCTTTTGTCGTTGGCCCGTTTCGCATCGAACTAGGTCCAAACTCGCTCCAACCTAGCCCTACAGCTGTTTCATCAGCTTTTATCGCTCTCATACCGTTTCACGTATTCCAAGTCCAGCTTGGACCATATCTTCTTAAAAACTTTGAAGGTCGATTTTGAGGGCCCAAACTATATTTTTTCACCAAAATAACTAATATGTCGTGGCTTATAGCTATGAGTTTTGGTTGTTGGCCCGTTTCGTATAGACCTAGGTCGAAACAAGTCTCAAACCTAGCCTCGACAGCTTTTCCATCGCTTTTATCACACTCATACCGTTTCACGTATTCCAACTCTAGCTTGGCTCGTATCTTCGACAAACTATAAAGGTAGATTTTGAGAGCCCAAACTACGTTTTTTCCAAAAATAACTCGAAGTCATGGCTTCGTAGCTATGAGTTTTGGTCGTTGGCCCGTTTTCGGTAGAACTAGGTCCAAACAGCTCAAACCTAGCCTCGACAGCTTTTCCATCAGCTTTTATCACGCTCATACCGTTTCACGTATTCCAACTCTAGCTTGGCCCGTATCTTCTTGACAAACTATGAAGGTAGATTTTGAGAGCCCAAACTACGTTTTTTCACCAAAATAACTCATAAGTCATGGCTTATCGCTATGAGTTTTTGTCATTAGCCCATTTTCGGTAGAACTAGGTCCAAACAAATCTCAAACCTAGCCTTACAGCTTTTTCATCAGCTTTTATCACATTGATATCGTTTCACGTATTCCAACTCCAGCTCGCCCGTATCTACTTGACAAACTATGAAGACCGATTTTGAGATCCCGAACAACCTTTTTTCACAAAAATAACTCGTAAGTCACGGCTTAGTAGCGATGAGGTTTTATCGTTGGCCCGTTTCGAATCCAACTAGGTCCAAACTCGCTCCAATCTAGCCCTACAAGTTGTTTCATCGCTTTTATCGCTCTCATACCGTTTCACGTATTCCAACTCTAGTTGGCCCGTATCTTCTTGACAAACTATGAGGGCGGATTTTAAGAGCCCAAACTACGTTTTTTCACTAAAATAACTCATAAGTCATGGCTTATAGCTATGAGTTTTGGCCGTTGGCGCTTTTCGGTAGAATTAGGTCCAAACTAGTCTCAAACCTAGCCTTACAGCTTTTTTCATCAGCTTTTATCACACCGATATCGTTTCACGTATTCCAACTCCAGCTAGCCCGTATCATCTTGACAAACTACGAAGATCGATTTTGAGATCCCAAACAACTTTTTTTCACAAAAATAACTCGTAAGTCACGGCTTAGAGCGATAAGGTTTTGTCGTTGGCCCGTTTCGAATCCAACTAGGTCCAAACTCGCTCCAATCTAGCCCTATAGTTGTTTCATCGCTTTTATCGCTCTTATACCGTTTCACGTATTCCAAGTCCAGCTTGGCCCATATGTTTTTAAAAACTATGAAGGCCGATTTCGAGGGCCCAAACTATATTTTTTCACCAAAATAACTAATAAGTCGTGGCTTATAGCTATGAGATTTGGTTGTCGGCCCGTTTCGTATAGACCTAGGTCCAAACAACTTCAAACCTAGCCTTACAGCTTTTTCCATCAGCTTTTATCACACTCATACCGTTTCACGTAATTCAACTCTAGTTGGCCCGTATCTTCTTGACAAACTATGAACGAAGATTTTGAGAGCCCAACTACGTTTTTTCACCAAAATAACTCATAAGTCATGGCTTATAGCTACGAGTTTTGGTCGTTGGCCCGTTTTCGTAGAACAAGGTCCAAACGTACTCAAACCTAGCCTTACAGCTTTTTCATCAGCTTTTATGACACCGATATCGTTTCACGTATTCCAACTCCAATTAGCCCCTATCTCCTCGACAAACTATGAAGACCGATTTTGAGATCCCAAACAACTTTTTTTCACCAAAATAACTCGTAAGTCAAGGCCTAGATCGATGAGCTTTTGTCGTTGGCCCGTTTCGCATAGAACTAGGTCCAAACTCGCTCCAACCTAGCCCTATAGTGTTTCGTCGCTTTTATCGCTCTCATACCGTTTCACGTATTCTAAGTCCAAGCTTGGCCCATATCTTCTTAAAAAACTATGAACGCCGATTTCGAGGGCCCAAACTATATTCTTTCACCAAAATAACTCATAAGTCGTGGCTTATAGCTATGAGTTTTGGTTGTTGGCCCGTTTCGTATAGACCTAGGTCCAAACAAACTTCAAACCTAGCCTAACAGCTTTTCCATCAGCTTTTATCACACTCATACCCTTTCACGTATTCCAACTCTAGTTGGCCCGTATCTTCGAGAAACTATGAAGGAAGATTTTGAGAGCCCAAATGACGTTTTTTCACCAAAATAACTCATAAGTCATGGCTTATAGCTATGAGTTTTGGTTGTTGGCCCGTTTTCGGTAGAACTAGGTCCAAACAGACTCAAACCTAGCCTCGATAGTTTTTCATTCAGCTTTTATCACACTCATACAGCTTCACTTATTCCAACTCTAGTTGGCCCGTATCTTCGACAAACTATGAAGGAAGATTTCGAGAGGCCCAACGACGTTTTTTCACCAAAATAACTCATAAGTCATGGCTTATAGCTATGAGTTTTGGTCGTTGGCCCGTTTTCGATAGAATTAGGTCCAAACAAACTTAAACCTAGCCTTACAGCTTTTTCATCAATTTTTATCACACTAATATCGTTTCACGTATTCCAACTCTAGTTAGCCCGTATCTCCTCGACAAACTATGAAGACCGATTTTGAGATCCCAAACAACCTTTTTTCACTAAAATAACTCGTAAGTCACGGCTTAGAACGATGAGGTTTTGTCCTTGGCCGTTTCGAATCCAACTAGGTCCAAACAGCCTCCAATCTAGCCCTACGAGTGTTTCATCGGCTTTATCGCTCTCATACCGTTTTACGTATTCCAAGTCCAGCTTGGCCCATATCTTCTTAAAAACTTTGGAGGCCGATTTCGAGGGCCCAAACTATATTTTTTCACCAAAATGACTAATAAGTCGTGGCTTATAGCTATGAGTTTTGGTTGTTGGCCCGTTTCGCATAGACCTAGGTCCAAACAAATCTCAAACCTAACCCGACAGCTTTTCCATCAGCTTTTATCACACTCATACCGTTTCACGTATTCCAACTCTAGTTGGCCCGTATCTTCGACAAACTACGAAGGTAGATTTTGAGAGCCCAAACTACGTTTTTTCACCAAAAGAACTCATAAGTCATGGCTTATAGCTATAAGTTTTGGTCCTTAGCCCAGCTTCCGTAGAACTAGGTCCAAACTGACTCAAACCTAGCCTTACAGCTTTTTCATCAGCTTTTATCACACCGATATCGTTTCACGTATTCCAACTCCAGCTAGCCCGTATCTTGACAAACTATGAAGACCGATTTTGAGATCCCAAACAACCTTTTTTCACAAAAATAACTCGTAAGTCACGGCTAGAGCGATGAGCTTTTGTCGTTAGCCCGTTTCGAATCCAACTAGGTCCAAACTCGCTCCAATCTAGCCCTACAAGTTGTTTCATCGCTTTTATCGCTCTTATACCGTTTCACGTATTCCAAGTCCAACTTGGCCAATATCTTCTTAAAAAACTATGAAGTGGTGATTTTGAGGGCCCAAACTATATTTTTTGACCAAAATAACTAATAAGTCGTGGCTTATAGCTATGAGTTTTGGTTGTTGGCCCATTTCGTATAGAACTAGGTCCAAACAGACTCAAACCTAGCCCGACAGCTTTTCCATTAGTTTTTATCACACTCATACCGTTTCACGTATTCCAACTCTAGTTGACCCGTATCTTCTGACAAACTATGAAGTAAGACTTTGAGAGCCCAAACTACGTTTTTTAACCAAAATAGCTCAAAAGTCATGGCTTATAGCTTTGAGTTTTAGTCGTTGACCCGTTTTCGATATAACTAGGTCCAAACAGACTCAAACCTAGCCTTACAGCTTTTTCATTAGTTTTTTTCACACCGATATCGTTTCACGTATTCCAACTCCAGCTTAGCCCGTATCTCCTCGACAAACTATGAAGACTAATCTTGAGATCCCAAACAACCTTTTTTCACAAAAATAACTCGTAAGTCATGGCTCGTAGCGATGAGGTTTTGTCGTTGGCCCGTTTCGAATCCAACTAGGTCCAAACTCGCTCCAATCTAGCCTTACGAGTGTTTCATCGCTTTATCGCTCTTATACCGTTTCACGTATTCCAAGTCCAAGCTTGGCCCATATCTTCTTAAAAAACTACGAAGGCCGATTTCGAGGGCCCAAACTTTATTTTTTCACCAAAATAACTAATAAGTCGTGGCTTATAGCTATGAGTTTTGGTTATTGGCCCGTTTCGTATAGACTTAGGTCCAAACGACTCAAACCTAGCTCGACAGCTTTTTCTATCGCTTTTATCACACTCATATCGTTTCACGTATTCTAACTCGAGTTGGCTTCGTATCTTCTGACAAACTATGAAGGCAGCATTTTGAGAGCCCATACTACGTTTTTTCACCAAAATAACTCAAAAGTCATGGCTTATAGCTATGAGTTTTGGTCGTTGGCCCGTTTTCGATAGAATTAGGTCCAAACAGACTCAAACCTAGCCTTACAGCTTTTTCATCAGCTTTGATCACACCGATATCGTTTCACGTATTCCAACTTCGCTTAGCCCGTATCTCATCGACAAACTATGAAGACCGATTTTGAGATCCCAAACAACCTTTTTTCACCAAAATAACTCGTAAGTCAAGGCTTAGAGCGACGAGCTTTTGTCCTCGGCCGCTTCGAATCCAACTAGGTCCAAACTCGCTCCAACCTAGCCCTACGAGTGTTTCATCGCTTTTATTCCAAGTCCAAGTTGGCCCATATCTTCTTAAAAAACTTTGAAGGCCGATTTTGAGGGCCCAAACTATATTTTTTCACCAAAATAACTAATAAGTCGTGGCTTATAGCTATGAGTTTTGGTCGTTGACCCGTTTTCGATAGAACTAGGTCCAAACAGACTCAAACCTAGCCTTACAGCTTTTTCATTAGTTTTTTTCACACCGATATCGTTTCACGTATTCCAACTCCAGTTAGCCCGTATCTCCTCGACAAACTATGAAGACTAATCTTGAGATCCCAAACAACCTTTTTTCACAAAAATAACTCGTAAGTCATGGCTCGTAGCGATGAGGTTTTGTCGTTGGCCCGTTTCGAATCCAACTAGGTCCAAACTCGCTCCAATCTAGCCTTACAGTTGTTTCATCGTCTTTATCGCTCTTATACCGTTTCACGTATTCCAAGTCCAAGCTTGGCCCATATCTTCTTAAAAACTATGAAGGCTGATTTCGAGGGCCCAAACTTTATTTTTTTCACCAAAATAACTAATAAGTCGTGGCTTATAGCTATGAGTTTTGGTTATTGGCCCGTTTCGTATAGACTTAGGTCCAAACAAACTTCAAACCTAGCCTCGACAGCTTTTCTATCAGCTTTTATCACACTCATACCGTTTCACGTATTCTAACTCGAGTTGGCTTCGTATCTTCGACAAACTATGAAGGCGATTTTGAGAGCCCATACTACGTTTTTTCACCAAAATAACTCAAAAGTCATGGCTTATAGCTATGAGTTTTGGTCGTTGGCCCGTTTTCGATAGAATTAGGTCCAAACAGATCTCAAACCTAGCCTTACAGCTTTTTTCATCGCCTTTGATCACACCGATATCGTTTCACGTATTCCAACTTCGCTAGCCCGTATCTCCTCGACAAACTATGAAGACCGATTTCGAGATCCCAAACAACCTTTTTTCACCAAAATAACTCGTAAGTCAAGGCTTAGAGCGACGAGCTTTTGTCCTCGGCCGCTTCGAATCCAACTAGGTCCAAACTCGCTCCAACCTAGCCCTACAAGTGTTTCATCGCTTTATCGCTCTCATACCGTTTCACGTATTCCAACTCTAGTTGGCCCGTATCTTCTGACAAACTATTAGGGCGCATTTCGAGAGCCCAAACTACGTTTTTTCACCAAAATAACTCATAAGTCATGGCTTATAGCTATGAGTTTTGGTCGTCGGTCCGTTTTCGGTAGAATTAGGTCCAAACAGCTCCAACCTAGCCTTACAGCTTTTTTCATCAGCTTTTATCACACCGATGTCGTTTCACGTATTCCAACTCTAATTAGCCCGTATCTCCTCGACAAACTATGAAGACCGATTTTGAGATCCCAAACAACTTTTTTCACCAAAATAACTCGTAAGTCAAGGCTTAGATCGATGAGCTTTTGTCGTTGGCCCGTTTCGCATAGAACCAGGTCCAAACCGCTCCAACCTAGCCCTATAGTGTTTCGTCATTTTTTATTGCTCTCATACCGTTTCACGTATTCTAAGTCCAGTTGGCCCATATCTTCTTAAAAAACTATGAACGCCGATTTCGAGGGCCCAAACTATATTCTTTCACATAAATAACTCATAAGTCGTGGCTTATAGCTATGAGTTTTGGTTGTTGACTCGTTTCGTATAAACTCAGGTCCAAACAGACTTCAAACCTAGCCTCGACAGCTTTTCCATTAGTTTTTATCACACTCATACCCTTTCACGTATTCCAACTCTAGTTGGCCCGTATCTTCTGACAAACTATGAAGGAAGATTTTGAGAGCCCAAATGACGTTTTTTCACCGTAATAACTCATAAGTCATGGCTTATAGCTATGAGTTTTGGTCGTTGGCCGTTTTCGGTAGAACTAGGTCCAAACAGTCTCAAACCTAGCCTCGATAGTTTTTCCATCGCTTTTATCACACTCAAACCGTTTCACTTATTCCAACTCTAGTTGGCCCGTATCTTCTTGACAAACTATGAAGGAAGATTTTGAGAGCCCCAACGACGTTTTTTCACCAAAATAACACATAAGTCATGGCTTATAGCTATGAGTTTTGGTCGTTGGCCCGTTTTTGGTAGAACTAGGTCCAAACAGACTCAAACCTAGCCTTATAGTTTTTTTCATCGCTTTTATCACACCGATATCGTTTCACGTATTCCAACTCTAGTTAGCTCCGTACCTTCTTTACAAACTATGAAGACCGATTTTGAGAGCCCAAACTACATTTTTTCACCAAAATAACACGTAAGTCACGGCTTAGAGCGATGAGCTTTTGTCGTTGGCTCGTTTCGCATCGAAGTAGGTCCAAACCGCTCCAACCTAACCCGACAGGTGTTTCGTTAGTTTTTATCGCTCTCATACCGTTTCACGTATTCCAACTCTAGTTGGACCGTATCTTCTTGACAAACTATGAAGACAGATTTTGAGAGCCCAAACTACGTTTTTTCACCAAAATAACTCGAAGTCATGGCTTATAGCTATTAGTTTTGGTCGTTGGCCGTTTCCGTAGAACTAGGTCCAAACGAGCTCAAACCTAGCCTTACGGTTTTTCATCGGTTTTATCACACCGATATCGTTTCACGTATTCCAACTAAAGTTAGCCCGTATCTCCTCGACAAACTATGAAGACCGATTTTGAGATCCCAAACAACCGTTTTTCACCAAAATAACTCGTAAGTCACGGCTTAGAGCGATGATCTTTTGTCGTTGGCCCGTTTCGCATCGAAGTAGGTCCAAGCTCGCTCCAACCTAACCCGACAATGTTTCGTTAGTTTTTATCGCTCTCATACCGTTTCACGTATTCCGAGTCCAATTGGCCCATATCTTCTTAAAAAACTATGAAGGCTGATTTTGAGGGCCCAAACTATATTTTTTCACGAAAATAACTCATAAGTCGAGGCTTATAGCTATGAGTTTTGGTTGTTGGCCCGTTTCGGATAGACCTATGTCCAAACGAATCTCAAACCTAGCCCGACAGCTTTTCCATCGGCTTTTATCACACTCATACCGTTTCACGTATTCCATCTCTAGTTGGCTTCGTATCTTATTGAAAAACTATAAAGGCATATTTTGACGACTTCAAACTACGTTTTTTCACCAAAATAACTCGAAGTCATGGCTTATAGCTATGAGTTTTGGTCGTTAGCCGATTTTCGGTAGAATTAGCTCCAAACTGACTCAAACCTAGCCTTACGGCTTTTTCATCGGCTTTTATCACACCGATATCGTTTCACGTATTCCAACTCCGGTTAGCCGTATCTTCTGACAAACTATGAAGAGCGATTTTGAGATCCCAAACAACCTTTTTTCATAAAAATAACTCGTAAGTCACGGCTTAGAGCGATGAGGTTTTGTCGTTGGCCGTTTCGAATCCAACTAGGTCCAAGCTTGCTCCAATCTAGCCCTATAGTGTTTCATCGGTTTTATCGCTCTTATACCGTTTCACGTATTCCAAGTCCGGTTGGCCCATATCTTCTTAAAAAACTATGAAGGCTGATTTTGAGGGCCCAAACTATATTTTTTCACCAAAATAACTAATAAGTCGTGGCTTATAGCTATGAGATTTGGTTGTTGGCCCGTTTCGGATAGACCTAGGTCCAAACGGACTCAAACCTAGCCTTACGGTTTTCCATCGGTTTTTATCACACTCATACCGTTTCACGTATTTCAACTCTAGTTGGCCGTATCTTCTTGACAAACTATGAACGAAGATTTTGAGGGCCCAACTACGTTTTTTCACCAAAATAACTCATAAGTCATGGCTTATAGCTATGAGTTTTGGTCGTTGGCCCGTTTTCGGTAGAACTAGGTCCAAACGGCTCAAACCTAGCCTTATAGTTTTTTCATCGGTTTTTATCACACCGATATCGTTTCATATATTCCAACTCCGGTTAGCTCGTATCTTCTGACAAACTATGAAGGCGATTTTGAGATCCCAAACAACATTTTTTCACAAAAATAACTCGTATGTCACGGCTTAGAGCGATGAGGTTTTGTCGTTAGCCGTTTTGAATCCAACTAGGTCCAAGCTGCTCCAATCTAGCCTACGGTGTTTGATCGGTTTTTATCGCTCTCATACCGTTTCACGTATTCTAAGTCCGGTTGGCCCATATCTTCTTAAAAAACTTTGAAGGTCGATTTTGAGGGCCCAAACTATATTTTTTCACCAAAATAACTAATAAGTCGTGGCTTATAGCTATGAGTTTTGGTTGTTGGCCGTTTCAAATAGACTAGAGTCCAAACGGCTCAAACCTAGCACGACGGTTTTTCCATCGAGTTTTTATCACACTCATACCAGTTTCACGTATTCCAGCTCTAATTGACTCGTATCTTCTTGACAAACTATGAAGGAACATTTTGAGAGCCCAAACTACGTTTTTTAACCAAAATAACTCAAAAGTCATGGCTTATAGCTTTGAGTTTTGGTCGTTGACCCGTTTTCGATAGAACTAGGTCCAAACGACTCAAACCTAGCCTTACGAGTTTTTCATCGGTTTTATCACACCGATATCGTTTCACGTATTCCAACTCCGGTTAGCCGTATCTCCTTGACAAACTATGAAGGCCGATTTTGAGATCCCAAACAACTTTTTTTCACCAAAATAACTCGTAAGTCAAGGCTTAGAGCGATGAGGTTTTATCGTTGGCCCGTTTCGAATCCAACTAGGTCCAAGCTGCTCCAATCCGGCCTACGAGTGTTTCATCGGTTTTATCGCTCTCATACCGTTTCACGTATTCCAACTCTAGTTGGCCGTATCTTCTCGACAAACTATGAGGGCGGATTTTGAGAGCCCGAACTACGTTTTTTCACTAAAATAACTCATAAGTCATGGCTTATAGCTATGAGTTTTGGCCGTTGACCGATTTTCGGTAGAATTAGGTCCAAACGGCTCAAACCTAGCCTTACGGTTTTTCATCGGTTTTTATCACACCGATATTGTTTCACGTATTCCAACTCCGGTTAGCCGTATCTTCCGACAAACTATGAAGGCCGATTTTGAGATCCCAAACAACCTTTTTTCATAAAAATAACTCGTAAGTCACGGCTTAGAGCGATGAGGTTTTGTCGTTGGCCGTTTCGAATCCAACTAGGTCCAAGCTGCTCTAATCTAGCCCTATAGTGTTTCATCGGTTTTATCGCTCTTATACCATTTCACGTATTCCAAGTCCGGTTGGCCCATATGTTCTTAAAAAACTATGAAGGCTGATTTTGAGGGCCCAAACTATATTTTTTCACCAAAATAACTAATAAGTCGTGGCTTATAGCTATGAGATTTGGTTGTTGGCCCGTTTCGGATAGACCTAGGTCCAAACGACTCGAAACCTAGCCTTACGGTTTTCCATAGTTTTTATCACACTCATACCGTTTCACGTATTTCAACTCTAGTTTACCGTATCTTCTTGACAAACTATGAACGAAGATTTTGAGAGCCCGACTACGTTTTTTCACCAAAATAACTCATAAGTCATGGCTTATAGCTATGAGTTTTGGTCGTTGGCACGTTTTCGGTAGAACTAGGTCCAAACAGACTCAAACCTAGCCTTACGGTTTTTTCATCGGTTTTTATCACACCGATATCGTTTCATATATTCCAACTCCGGTTAGCTCGTATCTTCTTGACAAACTATGAAGGCTGATTTTGAGATCCCAAACAACCTTTTTTCACAAAAATAACTCGTATGTCACGGCTTAGAGCGATGAGGTTTTGTCGTTGGCCGTTTCGAATCCAAGTAGGTCCAAGCTTGCTCCAATCTAGCCCTACGGTGTTTCATCGGTTTTTATCGCTCTCATACCGTTTCACGTATTCTAAGTCCAGTTGGCCCATATCTTCTTAAAAAACTATGAAGGCTGATTTTGAGGGCCCAAACTATATTTTTTCACCAAAATAACTAATAAGTCGTGGCTTATAGCTATGAGTTTTGGTTGTTGGCCCGTTTCGGATAGACCTAGGTCCAAACGGACTCAAACCTAGCCTGACGGTTTTTCCATCGGTTTTATCACACTCATACCGTTTCACGTATTCCAGCTCTAATTGACTCGTATCTTCTTGACAAACTATGAAGGAACATTTTGAGAGCCCAAACTACGTTTTTTAACCAAAATAACTCAAAAGTCATGGCTTATAGCTTTGAGTTTTTGTCGTTGACCCGTTTTCGATAGAACTAGGTCCAAACGGCTCAAACCTAGCCTTACGGTTTTTCATCGGTTTTTATCACACCGATATCGTTTCATGTATTCCAACTCCGGTTAGCCCGTATCTCCTCGACAAACTATGAAGGCCGATTTTGAGATCCCAAACAACTTTTTTCACCAAAATAACTCGTAAGTCAAGGCTTAGAGCGATGAGCTTTTGTCGTTGGCCCGTTTCGCATCGAACCGGGTCCAAGCTGCTCCAACCTAGCCCTACGGTGTTTCATCGGTTTTTATCGCTCTCATACCGTTTCACGTATTCCAAGTACGATTGGCCCATATCTTCTTAAAAAACTTTGAAGGTCGATTTTGAGGGCCCAAACTATATTTTTTCACCAAAATAACTAATAAGTCGTGGCTTATAGCTATGAGTTTTGGTTGGTGGCCCGTTTCGGATAGACCTAGGTCGAAACGGACTCAAACCTAGCTTCGACTGTTTTTCCATCGGTTTTATCACACTCATACCCTTTCACGTATTCCAACTCTAGTTGGCTCGTATCTTCTTGACAAACTATAAAGGTAGATTTTGAGAGCCCAAACTACGTTTTTTCCCAAAATAACTCGAAGTCATGGCCTATAGCTATGAGTTTTGGTCGTTGGCCGTTTTCGGTAGAACTAGGTCCAAACGGCTCAAACCTAGCACTGACAGTTTTTCCATCGGCTTTTATCACGCTCATACCGTTTCACGTATTCCAACTCTAGTTGGCCCGTATCTTCTTGACAAACTATGAAGGTAGATTTTGAGAGCCCAAACTACGTTTTTTCACCAAAATAACTCATAAGTCATGGCTTATAGCTATGAGTTTTTGTCATTAGCCCATTTCGGTAGAACTAGGTCCAAACGACTCAAACCTAGCCTTACGGTTTTTCATCGGTTTTTATCACATTGATATCGTTTCACGTATTCCAACTCCGGTTCGCCGTATCTTCTTGACAAACTATGAAGGCGATTTTGAGATCCCGAAAAACCTTTTTTCACAAAAATAACTCGTAAGTCACGGCTTAGAACGATGAGGTTTTGTCATTGGCCCGTTTTGAATCCAACTAGGTCCAAGCTGCTCCAATCTACCCTACGGTGTTTCATCGGTTTTTATCGCTCTTATACCATTTCACGTATTCCAAGTCCAGTTGGCCCATATCTTCTTAAAAAACTATGAAGGCTGATTTTGAGGGCCCAAACTATATTGTTTCACCAAAATAACTAATAAGTCGTGGCTTATAGCTATGAGTTTTGGTTGTTGGCCCGTTTCGAGATAGAACTAGCTCCAAACGAGCTCAAACCTAGCTCGACGAGTTTTCCATCGGTTTTTATCACACTCATACCGTTTCACGTATTCCAACTCTAGTTGACCCGTATCTTCTTGACAAACTATGAAGGAACATTTTGAGAGCCCAAACTACGTTTTTTAACCAAAATAACTCAAAAGTCATGGCTTATAGCTTTGAGTTTTGGTCGTTGACCCGTTTTCGATAGAACTAGGTCCAAACAGACTCAATCCTGGCCTTACGGTTTTTCATCGGTTTTTATCACACTGATATCGTTTCACGTATTCCAACTCCGGTTAGCCGTATCTCCTCGACAAACTATGAAGGCCGATCTTGAGATCCCAAACAACTTTTTTCACCAAAATAACTCGTAAGTCGAGGCTTAGAGCGATGAGCTTTTGTCGTTGGCCGTTTCGCATCGAAGTAGGTCCAAGCTTGCTCCAACCTAGCCCTACGGTGTTTCATCGGTTTTTATCGCTCTCATACCGTTTCACGTATTCCAAGTCCGAGTTGGCCCATATCTTCTTAAAAAACTATGAAGGCTGATTTTGAGGGCCCAAACTATATTTTTTCACCAAAATAACTAATAAGTCGTGGCTTATAGCTATGAGTTTTGGTTGTTGGCCGTTTCGGATAGAACTAGCTCCAAACGGCTCAAACCTAGCCGACGGTTTTTCCATCGGTTTTTATCACACTCATACTTGTTTCACGTATTCCAACTCTAGTAGGCCGTATCTTCGACCAACTTATGAAAGTAGATTTTGAGAGCCCAAACTTCGTTTTTCCCCAAAAGAACTCATAAGTCATGGCTTATAGCTATGAGTTTTGGTCCTTAGCCCATTTCTGTAGAACTAGGTCCAAACTGACTCAAACCTAGCCTTACGGTTTTTCATCGGTTTTTATCACACCGATATCGTTTCACGTATTCCAACTCCGGTTAGCCGTATCTCCTTGACAAACTATGAAGGCGATTTTGAGATCCCAAACAACCTTTTTTCACCAAAATAACTCGTAAGTCAAGGCTTAGAGCGATGAGCTTGTGTCGTTGGCCCGTTTCGCATCGAAGTAGGTCCAAGCTGCTCCAACCTAGCCCTACGGTGTTTCATCGGTTTTATCGCTCTCATACCGTTTCACGTATTCCAAGTACGAGTTGGCCCATATCTTCTTAAAAAACTATGAAGGCTGATTTTGAGGGCCCAAACTATATTTTTTCACCAAAATAACTAATAAGTCGTGGCTTATAGCTATGAGTTTTGGTTGTTGGCCGTTTCGGATAGACCTAGGTCCAAACGGCTCAAACCTAGCTCGACGGTTTTCCATCGGTTTTATCACACTCATACCGTTTCACGTATTCCAACTCTAGTTGACCCGTATCTTCTTGACAAACTATGAAGGAACATTTTGAGAGCCCAAACTACGTTTTTTAACCAAAATAGCTCAAAAGTCATGGCTTATAGCTTTGAGTTTTGGTCGTTGACCCGTTTTCGATAGAACTAGGTCCAAACAGACTCAAACCTAGCCTTACGGTTTTTCATCGGTTTTTATCACACCGATATCGTTTCACGTATTCCAACTCCGGTTAGCCCGTAGCTCCTTGACAAACTATGAAGACTGATCTTGAGATCCCAAACAACCGTTTTTCATAAAAATAACTCATAAGTCACGGCTTAGAGCGATGAGGTTTTATCGTTGGCCCGTTTCGAATCCAACTAGGTCCAAGCTCGCTCCAATCTAGCCCTACGGTGTTTCATCGGTTTTATCGCTCTCATACCGTTTCACGTATTCCAACTCTAGTTGGCCCGTATCTTCTTGACAAACTATGAGGGCGATTTTGAGAGCCCAAACTACGTTTTTTCACTAAAATAACTCATAAGTCATGGCTTATAGCTATGAGTTTTGGTCGTTGGCCCGTTTTCGGTAGAACTAGGTCCAAACGGCTCAAACCTAGCCTTACGGTTTTTTCATCGGTTTATATCACACCGATATCGTTTCACGTATTCCAACTCCGGTTAGCTCGTACCTTCTTTACAAACTATGAAGGCGATTTTGAGAGCCCAAACTACCTTTTTTGACCAAAATAACTCGTAAGTCACGGCTTAGAGCGATGAGCTTTTGTCATTGGCCCGTTTCGCATCGAAGTAGGTCCAAGCTTGCTCCAACCTAACCCGATAGTGTTTCATCGGTTTTATCGCTCTCATACCGTTTCACGTATTCTAAGTCCAATTGGCCCATATCTTCTTAAAAAACTATGAAAGCTGATTTTGAGGGCCCGGACTACATTTTTTCACAAAAATAACTCATAAGTCGTGGCTTATAACTATGAGTTTTGGTCGTTGGCTCGTTTTCGGTGGAACTAGGTCCGAACGGCTCAAACCTAGCCCGACGGTTTTCCATCGGTTTTTATCGCACTCATACCGTTTCACGTATTCCAACTCCAGTTGGCCGTATCTTCTTGACAAACTATGAAGGAAGATTTTTAGAGCCCAAACTACGTTTTTTCACCAAAATAACTCATAAGTCATGGCTTATAGCTATGAGTTTTGGTCATTGGCCCGTTTCCGGTAGAACTAGGTCCAAACATGACTCAAACGTAGCCTTACGGGTTTTCATCGGTTTTGATCACACTCGATATAGTTTCACGTATTCCAACTTCGGTTAGCCCGTATCTTCTTGACAAACTATGAAGGCCGATTTTGAAATCCCAAACAACCTTTTTTCACAAAAATAACTCGTAAGTCACGGCTTAGAGCGATGAGGTTTTGTCGTTAGCCCATTTCGAATCCAACTAGGTCCAAACTCGCTCCAATCTAGCCCTACGAGTGTTTCATCGGTTTTTATCGCTCTCATACCGTTTCACGTATTCTAAGTCCGGTTGGCCTATATCTTCTTAAAAAACTACTAAACGCCGATTTTGAGGGCCCAAACAATATTCTTTCACCAAAATAACTCATAAGTCGTGGCTTATAGCTATGAGTTTTGGTTGTTGGCCCGTTTCGGATAGACCTAGGTCCAAACGGCTCAAACCTAGCTCGACGGTTTTCCATCGGTTTTATCGGACTCATACCGTTTCACGTATTCAACCTCTAGTTGGCCCGTATCTTCTTGACAAACTATGAACGAAGATTTTGAGAGCCCAAACTACGTTTTTTCACCAAAATAACTCATAATTCATGGCTTATAGCTATGAGTTTTGGTCGTTGGCCCGTTTTCGGTAGAACTAGGTCCAAAAAGCTCAAACCTAGCCTTACGGCTTTTTCATCGGCTTTTATCACACCGATATCGTTTCACGTATTCCAACTCCGGTTAGCCCGTACCTTCTTTACAAACTATGAAGACTAATTTTGAGAGCCCAAACTACCTTTTTTCACCAAAATAACTCATAAGTCACGGCTTAGAGCGATGAGCTTTTGTCGTTGGTCCGTTTCGCATCGAACTAGGTCCAAGCTCGCTCCAACCTAACCCGACAATGTTTCGTCGGTTTTATCGCTCTCATACCGTTTCACGTATTCCTAGTCCAGCTTGGCCCATATCTTCTAAAAAACTTTGAAGGCTGATTTTGAGGGCCAAACTATATTTTTTCACCAAAATAACTAATAAGTCATGGCTTATAGCTATGAGTTTTGGTTGTTGGCCCGTTTCACATAGACCTAGGTCGAAACGGCTCAAACCTAGCTCGACGGTTTTTCCATCGGTTTTATCACACTCATACCGTTTCACGTATTCCAACTCTAGTTGGCTCGTATCTTCTTGACAAACTATAAAGGTAGATTTTGAGAGCCCAAACTACGTTTTTTCCAAAAATAACTCGAAGTCATGGCTTATAGCTATGAGTTTTGGTCGTTGGCCGTTTTCGGTAGAACTAGGTCCAAACAGACTCAAACCTAGCCTTACGGCTTTTTCATCGGCTTTTATCACACCGATATCGTTTCATATATTCCAACTCCGAGTTAGCTCGTATCTTCTGACAAACTATGAAGGCCGATTTTGAAATCCCAAACAACCTTTTTTCACAAAAATAACTCGTAAGTCACGGCTTAGAGCGATGAGGTTTTGTCGTTAGCCCATTTCGAATCCAACTAGGTCCAAGCTCGCTCCAATCTAGCCCTACGGTGTTTCATCGGTTTTTATCGCTCTCATACCGTTTCACGTATTCTAAGTCCAGTTGGCCTATATCTTCTTAAAAAACTACTAAACGCCGATTTTGAGGGCCCAAACAATATTCTTTCACCAAAATAACTCATAAGTCGTGGCTTATAGCTATGAGTTTTGGGTTTTGGCCCGTTTCGAATAGACCTGAGTCCAAACGGACTCAAACCTAGCTCGACGGTTTTTCCATCGGCTTTTATCACACTCATACCGTTTCACGTATTCCAACTCTAGTTGGCCCGTATCTTCTTGACAAACTATGAACGAAGATTTTGAGAGCCCAAACTACGTTTTTTCACCAAAATAACTCATTAGTCATGGCTTATAGCTATGAGTTTTTGTCATTAGCCCATTTTCGGTAGAACTAGGTCCAAACAGACTCAAACCTAGCCTTACAGCTTTTTCATCAGCTTTTATCACACCGATATCGTTTCACGTATTCCAACTCCAGTTAGCCCGTACCTTCTTTACAAACTATGAAGACTAATTTTGAGAGCCCAAACTACCTTTTTTCACAAAAATAACTCGTAAGTCACGGCTTAGAGCGATGAGCTTTTGTCGTTGGCCCGTTTCGCATCGAACTAGGTCCAAACTCGCTCCAACCTAGCCCTACGAGTGTTTCATCGCTTTTATCGCTCTCATACCGTTTCACGTATTCCAAGTACGAGTTGGCCTATATCTTCTTAAAAAACTATGAAGGCTGATTTTGAGGGCCCAAACTATATTTTTTCACCAAAATAACTAATAAGTCGTGGCTTATACCTATGAGTTTTGGTTGTTGGCCCGTTTCACATAGACCTGGGTCGAAACGACTCAAACCTAGCCTCGACGGCTTTTCCATCGGCTTTTATCACACTCATACCGTTTCACGTATTCCAACTCTAGTTGGCTCGTATCTTCTTGACAAACTATAAAGGTAGATTTTGAGAGCCCAAACTACGTTTTTTCCAAAAATAACTCGAAGTCATGGCTTATAGCTATGAGTTTTGGTCGTTGACCCGTTTTTGGTAGAACTCAGGTCCAAACAGACTCAAACCTAGCTCGACAGCTTTTCCATCGGCTTTTATCACACTCTTACCATTTCACGTATTAAAACTCTAGTTGGCCCGTATCTTCTGACAAACTATGAAGGTAGATTTTGAGAGCCCAAACTACGTTTTTTCACCAAAATAACTCATAAGTCATGGCTTATAGTTATGAGTTTTTGTCATTAGCCCATTTCCGGTAGAACTAGGTCCAAACGGCTCAAACCTAGCCTTACGGCTTTTTCATCGGCTTTTATGACATTGATATCGTTTCACGTATTCCAACTCCGGTTCGCCCGTATCTTCTTGACAAACTATGAAGACCGATTTTGAGATCCCGAACAACCTTTTTTCACAAAAATAACTCGTAAGTCACGGCTTAGAACGATGAGGTTTTGTCATTGGCCCGTTTCGAATCCAACTAGGTCCAAACTTGCTCCAATCTAGCCCTACGGTGTTTCATCGGTTTTTATCGCTCTTATACAATTTCACGTATTCCAAGTCCAGTTGGCCCATATCTTCTTAAAAAACTATGAAGGCTGATTTTGAGGGCCCAAACTATATTTTTTCACCAAAATAACTAATAAGTTGTGGCTTATAGCTATGAGTTTTGGTTGTTGGCCCGTTTCGAATAGAACTAGCTCCAAACGAGCTCAAACTTAGCTCGACAGCTTTTCCATCAGCTTTTATCACACTCATACCGTTTCACGTATTCCAACTTTAGTTGGCCCGTATCTTCTTGAAAACTATGAAGGAACATTTTGAGAGCCCAAACTACGTTTTTTAACCAAAATAACTCAAAAGTCATGGCTTATAGCTTTGAGTTTGTGTCATTGACCCGTTTTCGATAGAACTAGGTCCAAACTGACTCAAACCTAGCCTTACGGCTTTTTCATCGGCTTTTATCACACCGATATCGTTTCACGTATTCCAACTCCAGTTAGCCCGTATCTCCTCGACAAACTATGAAGACTCGATTTTGAGATCCCAAACAACTTTTTTCACCAAAATAACTCGTAAGTCAAGGCTTAGAGCGATGAGCTTTTGTCGTTGGCCCGTTTCGCATCGAAGTAGGTCCAAACTCGCTCTAACCTAGCCCTACAGGTGTTTCATCGGCTTTTATCGCTCTCATACCGTTTCACGTATTCCAAGTACGAGTTGACCCATATATTCTTAAAAAACTATGAAGGCTGATTTTGAGGGCCCAAACTATATTTTTTCACCAAAATAACTAATAAGTCGTGGCTTATAGCTATGAGTTTTGGTTGTTGGCCCGTTTCGTATAGAACTAGCTCCAAACAGACTCAAACCTAGCCTCGACAGTTTTCCATCGGCTTTTATCACACTCATACTCGTTTCACGTATTCCAACTCTAGTAGGCCCGTATCTTCGACCAACTATGAAAGTAGATTTTGAGAGCCCAAACTACGTTTTTTCACCAAAAGAACTCATAAGTCATGGCTTATAGCTTTGAGTTTTGGTCCTTAGCCTGAGTTCTCGTAGAACTAGGTCCAAACAGACTCAAACCTAGCCTTACGGTTTTTCATCGGCTTTTATCACACCGATATCGTTTCACGTATTCCAACTCCAGTTAGCCCGTATCTCCTCGACAAACTATGAAGACCGATTTTGAGATCCCAAACAACCTTTTTCACCAAAATAACTCTTAAGTCGAGGCTTAGAGCGATGAGCTTGTGTCGTTGGCCCGTTTCGCATCGAAGTAGGTCCAAACTACTCCAACCTAGCCCTATAGTGTTTTATCGGCTTTTATCGCTCTCATACCGTTTCACGTATTCCAAGTACGAGTTGGCCCATATCTTCTTAAAAAACTATGAAGGCTGATTTTGAGGGCCCAAACTATATTTTTTCACCAAAATAACTAATAAGTCGTGGCTTATAGCTATGAGTTTTGGTTGTTGGCCTGTTTCGGATAGACCTGGGTCGAAACGGCTCAAACCTAGCCTCGACGGTTTTTCCATCGGTTTTATCACACTCATACCGTTTCACGTATTCCAACTCTAGTTGGCTCGTATCTTCTTGACAAAATATGAAGGCGGATTTTGAGAGCCCAAACTACGTTTTTTCACCAAAATAACTCGAAGTCATGGCTTATAGCTATGAGTTTTGGTCGTTGGCCCGTTTTCAATAGAACTAGGTCCAAACGAACTCAAACCTAGGCCGACGGTTTTTCTATCGGCTTTTATCACACTCATACCGTTTCACGTATTGCAACTCTAGTTGACCCGTATCTTCTTGACAAACTATGAAGGAAGATTTTGAGAGCCCAAACTACGTTTTTTAACCAAAATAACTCAAAAGTCATGGCTTATAGCTATGAGTTTTGGTCGTTAGCCCGTTTTCGATAGAATTAGGTCCAAACAATCTCAAACCTAGCCTTACAGCTTTTTCATCGGCTTTTATCACACTAATATCGTTTCACGTATTCCAACTCTAGTTATCCCGTATCTCCTCGACAAACTATGAAGACCGATTTTGAGATCCCAAAGAACCTTTTTTCACTAAAATAACTCGTAAGTCATGGCTTAGAGCGATGAGGTTTTGTCCTTGGCCGCTTTCGAATCCAACTAGGTCCAAACAGCTCCAATCTAGCCCTACAGGTGTTTCATCGGCTTTATCGCTCTCATACCGTTTTACGTATTCCAAGTCCAGCTTGGCCCATATCTTCTTAAAAACTTTGAAGGTCGATTTTGAGGGCCCAAACTCTATTTTTTCACAAAAATAACTAATAAGTCGTGGCTTATAGCTATGAGTCTTCGGTTGTTGTGCCGTTTCGGATAGACTCGAGTCCAAACAGACTCAAACCTAGCTTCGATAGTTTTTCCATCGCTTTTATCACACTCATACCCTTTCACGTATTCCAACTCTAGTTGGCTCGTATCTTCTTTACAAACTATGAAGGCGAGATTTTGAGAGCCCAAACTACGTTTTTTCCCAAAATAACTCAAAAGTCATGGCTTATAGCTTTGAGTTTTGGTCGTTGACCCGTTTTCGATAGAACTAGGTCCAAATAGACTCAAACCTAGCCTTATAGTTTTTTCATCAGCTTTTATCACACCGATATCGTTTCTCGTATTACAACTCCGGTTAGCCCGTATCTCCTCGACAAACTATGAAGATTGATTTTGAGATCCCAAACAATTTTTTTTCACCAAAATAACTCGTAAGTCAAGGCTTAGAGCGATGAGCTCTTGTCGTTGGCCCGTTTCGCATCGAACTAGGTCCAAACCGCTCCAACCTAGCCCTACGAGTGTTTCATTAGTTTTTATCGCTCTCATACCGTTTCACGTATTCCAAGTACAGCTTGGCCCATATCTTCTTAAAAAACTATGAAGGCTCATTTTGAGGGCCCAAACTATATTTTTTCACCAAAATAACTAATAAGTCGTGGCTTATACCTATGAGTTTTGGTTGTTGGCCCGTTTCACATAGACCTAGGTCGAAATAGCTCAAACCTAGCCTCGACAGCTTTTTCCATCGCTTTTATCACACTCATACCGTTTCACGTATTCCAACTCTAGTTGGCTCGTATCTTCGACAAACTATAAAGGTAGATTTTGAGAGCCCAAACTACGTTTTTTCCAAAAAACTCGAAGTCATGGCTTATAGCTATGAGTTTTGGTCGTTGGCCCGTTTTCGGTAGAACTAGGTCCAAACAGACTCAAACCTAGCCTCGACAGCTTTTCCATCGCTTTTATCACACTCATACCGTTTCACGTATTCCAACTCTAGTTGGCCCGTATCTTCTTGACAAACTATGAAGGTAGATTTTGAGAGCCCAAACTACGTTTTTTCACCAAAATAACTCATTAGTCATGGCTTATAGCTATGAGTTTTTGTCATTAGCCCATTTTCGGTAGAACTAGGTCCAAACAGACTCAAACCTAGCTCGACAGCTTTTCCATCGCTTTTATCACACTCATACCGTTTCACGTATTCCAACTCTAGTTGGCCCGTATCTTCTTGACAAACTATGAAGGTAGATTTTGAGAGCCCAAACTACGTTTTTTCACCAAAAGAACTCATAAGTCATGGCTTATAGCTATGAGCTTTGGTCCTTAGCCCGACTCCGTAGAACTAGGTCCAAACAGACTCAAACCTAGCCTTACAAGCTTTTTCATCAGCTTTTATGACACCGATATCGTTTCACGTATTCCAACTCCAAGCTAGCCCGTATCTTCGACAAACTATGAAGACCGATTTTGAGATCCCAAACAACCATTTTTCACAAAAATAACTCGTAAGTCACGGCTAGAGCGATGAGCTTTTGTCGTTGGCCCGTTTCAAATCCAACTAGGTCCAAACTCGCTCCAATCTAGCCCTACAAGTTGTTTCATCGCTTTTATCGCTCTTATACCGTTTCACGTATTCCAAGTCCAAGCTTGGTCAATATCTTCTTAAAAACTATGATGGGTGATTTCGAGGGCCCAAACTATATTTTTTCACCAAAATAACTAATAAGTCGTGGCTTATAGCTATGAGTTTTGGTTGTTGGACCGTTTCAAATAGACCTAGGTCCAAACAAATTTCAAACCTAGCCTCGACAGCTTTTCCATCGCTTTTATCACACTCATACCGTTTCACGTATTCCAACTCTAGTTGGCTCGTATCTTCTTTACAAACTATGAAGGCAGCATTTTGAGAGCCCAAACTACGTTTTTTCCCAAAATAACTCAAAAGTCATGGCTTATAGCTTTGAGTTTTGGTCGTTGACCCGTTTTCGATAGAACTAGGTCCAAACAGACTCAAACCTAGCCTTATAGTTTTTTCATCGGCTTTTATCACACCGATATCGTTTCTCGTATTACAACTCCAAGTTAGCCCGTATCTCCTCGACAAACTATGAAGATTGATTTTGAGATCCCAAACAATTTTTTTTCACCAAAATAACTCGTAAGTCAAGGCTTAGAGCGATGAGCTCTTGTCGTTGGCCCGTTTCGCATCGAACTAGGTCCAAACTCGCTCCAACCTAGCCCTACGTTGTTTCATTAGTTTTTATCGCTCTCATACCGTTTCACGTATTCCAAGTACAAGTTGGCCCATATCTTCTTAAAAAACTATGAAGGCTCATTTCGAGGGCCCAAACTATATTTTTTCACCAAAATAACTAATAAGTCGTGGCTTATACCTATGAGTTTTGGTTGTTGGCCCGTTTCACATAGACCTAGGTCGAAATAGACTTCAAACCTAGCCCGACAGCTTTTCCATCGCTTTTATCACACTCATACCGTTTCACGTATTCCAACTCTAGTTGGCTCGTATCTTCTTGACAAACTATAAAGGTAGATTTTGAGAGCCCAAACTACGTTTTTTCCAAAAAAACTCGAAGTCATGGCTTATAGCTATGAGTTTTGGTCGTTGGCCCGTTTTCGGTAGAACTAGGTCCAAACAGACTCAAACCTAGCCCGACAGCTTTTCCATCGCTTTTATCACACTCATACCGTTTCACGTATTCCAACTCTAGTTGGCCCGTATCTTCTTGACAAACTATGAAGGTAGATTTTGAGAGCCCAAACTACGTTTTTTCACCAAAATAACTCATTAGTCATGGCTTATAGCTATGAGTTTTTGTCATTAGCCCATTTTCGTAGAACTAGGTCCAAACAAATCTCAAACCTAGCCCGACAGCTTTTCCATCAGCTTTTATCACACTCATACCGTTTCACGTATTCCAACTCTAGTTGGCCCGTATCTTCTTGACAAACTATGAAGGTAGATTTTGAGAGCCCAAACTACGTTTTTTCACCAAAAGAACTCATAAGTCATGGCTTATAGCTATGAGCTTTGTCCTTAGCCCGGCTCCGTAGAACTAGGTCCAAACAGCCTCAAACCTAGCCTTACAGCTTTTTCATCGCTTTTATGACACCGATATCGTTTCACGTATTCCAACTCCAGCTAGCCCGTATCTTCTCGACAAACTATGAAGACCGATTTTGAGATCCCAAACAACCATTTTTCACAAAAATAACTCGTAAGTCACGGCTTAGAGCGATGAGCTTTTGTCGTTGGCCCGTTTCAAATCCAACTAGGTCCAAACTCGCTCCAATCTAGCCCTACAGATGTTTCATCGCTTTTATCGCTCTTATACCGTTTCACGTATTCCAAGTCCAGCTTGGTCAATATCTTCTTAAAAACTATGATGGGTGATTTCGAGGGCCCAAACTATATTTTTTCACCAAAATAACTAATAAGTCGTGGCTTATAGCTATGAGTTTTGGTTGTTGGACCGTTTCAAATAGACCTAGGTCCAAACAAATCTCAAACCTAGCCTCGACAGCTTTTCCATCGCTTTTATCACACTCATACCGTTTCACGTATTCCAACTCTAGTTGGCTCGTATCTTCTTGACAAAATATGAAGGCAGCATTTTGAGAGCCCAAACTACGTTTTTTCACCAAAATAACTCGAAGTCATGGCTTATAGCTATGAGTTTTGGTCGTTGGCCCGTTTTCGATAGAACTAGGTCCAAACAAATTTCAAACCTAGCCCGACAGCTTTTCTATCGCTTTTATCACACTCATACCGTTTCACGTATTGCAACTCTAGTTGACCCGTATCTTCTCGACAAACTATGAAGGAAGATTTTGAGAGCCCAAACTATGTTTTTTAACCAAAATAACTCAAAAGTCATGGCTTATAGCTATGAGTTTTGGTCGTTGGCCCGTTTTCGATAGAATTAGGTCCAAACAGACTTCAAACCTAGCCTTACAGCTTTTTCATCAGCTTTTATCACACTAATATCGTTTCACGTATTCCAACTCTAGTTATCCCGTATCTCCTCGACAAACTATGAAGACCGATTTTGAGATCCCAAACAACCTTTTTTCACTAAAATAACTCGTAAGTCATGGCTTAGAGCGATGAGGTTTTGTCCTCGGCCGCTTTCGAATCCAACTAGGTCCAAACTAGCTCCAATCTAGCCCTACAAGTTGTTTCATCGCTTTTATCGCTCTCATACCGTTTCACGTATTCCAAGTCCAACTTGGCCCATATCTTCTTAAAAAACTTTGAAGGCCGATTTTGAGGGCCCAAACTATATTTTTTCACCAAAATAACTAATAAGTCGTGGCTTATAGCTACGAGTCTTGGTTGTTGTGCCGTTTCGTATAGACCTAGGTCCAAACAAATCTCAAACCTAGCCTCGATAGTTTTTCCATCGGCTTTTATCACACTCATACCGCTTTCACGTATTCCAACTCTAGTTGGCCCGTATCTTCTTTACAAACTATGAAGGCGGATTTTGAGAGCCCAAACTACGTTTTTTCCCAAAATAACTCAAAAGTCATGGCTTATAGCTTTGAGTTTTGGTCGTTGACCCGTTTTCGATAGAACTAGGTCCAAACAACTCAAACCTAGCCTTACAGCTTTTTTCATCAGCTTTTATCACACCGATATCGTTTCACGTATTCCAACTCCAGCTAGCCCGTATCTCCTCGACAAACTATGAAGACTGATTTTGAGATCCCAAACAACCTTTTTTCACCAAAATAACTCGTAAGTCATGGCTTAGAGCGATGAGCTTTTGTCGTTGGCCCGTTTCGCATCGAACTAGGTCCAAACTCGCTCCAACCTAGCCCTACGAGTGTTTCATTAGTTTTTATCGCTCTCATACCGTTTCACGTATTCCAAGTACAGCTTGGCCCATATCTTCTTAAAAACTATGAAGGCCGATTTTGAGGGCCTAAACTATATTTTTTCACCAAAATAACTAATAAGTCGTGGCTTATACCTATGAGTTTTGGTTGTTGGCCCGTTTCACATAGACCTAGGTCGAAATAGCTCAAACCTAGCCCGACGGTTTTTCCATCGGCTTTTATCACACTCATACCGTTTCACGTATTCCAACTCTAGTTGGCTCGTATCTTCTTGACAAACTATAAAGGTAGATTTTGAGAGCCCAAACTACGTTTTTTCCAAAAATAACTCGAAGTCATGGCTTATAGCTATGAGTTTTGGTCGTTGGCCCGTTTTCGGTAGAACTAGGTCCAAACAGACTCAAACCTAGCCCGACAGCTTTTCCATCGGCTTTTATCACACTCATACCGTTTCACGTATTCCAACTCTAGTTGGCCCGTATCTTCGACAAACTATGAAGGTAGATTTTGAGAGCCCAAACTACGTTTTTTCACCAAAATAACTCATTAGTCATGGCTTATAACTATGAGTTTTTGTCATTAGCCCATTTTCGGTAGAACTAGGTCCAAACAACTCAAAACCTAGCCTTACGGCTTTTTCATCGGCTTTTATCACATTGATATCGTTTCACGTATTCCAACTCCGGTTCGCCCGTATCTTCTTGACAAACTATGAAGACCGATTTTGAGATCCCGAACAACCTTTTTTCACAAAAATAACTCGTAAGTCACGGCTTAGAACGATGAGCTTTTGTCATTGGCCCGTTTCGAATCCAACTAGGTCCAAACTGCTCCAATCTAGCCCTACGGTGTTTCATCAATTTTTATCGCTCTTATACCATTTCACGTATTCCAAGTCCAATTGGCCCATATCTTCTTAAAAAACTATGAAGGCTGATTTTGAGGGCCCAAACTATATTTTTTCACCAAAATAACTAATAAGTCGTGGCTTATAGCTATGAGTTTTTGTTGTTGGCCCGTTTCGGATAGAACTAGCTCCAAACAAGTCTCAAACCTAGCCTGACAGCTTTTCCATCGGTTGTTATCACACTCATACCGTTTCACGTATTCTAACTCTAGTTGGCCCGTATCTTCTGACAAACTATGAAGGAACATTTTGAGAGCCCAAACTACGTTTTTTAACCAAAATAACTCAAAAGTCATGGCTTATAGCTTTGAGTTTTGGTCGTTGACCCGTTTTCGATAGAACTAGGTCCAAACAGACTCAAACCTAGCCTTACAGCTTTTTCATCAGCTTTTATCACACCGATATCGTTTCACGTATTCCAACTCCAGTTAGCCCGTATCTCCTCGACAAACTATGAAGACCGATTTTGAGATCCCAAACAACTTTTTTTCACCAAAATAACTCCTAAGTCAAGGCTTAGAGCGATGAGCTTTTGTCGTTGGCCCGTTTCGCATCGAAGTAGGTCCAAACCGCTCCAACCTAGCCCTACGAGTGTTTCATCGCTTTTATCGCTCTCATACCGTTTCACGTATTCCAAGTCCAAGTTGGCACATATCTTCTTAAAAAACTATGAAGGCCGATTTCGAGGGCCCAAACTATATTTTTTCACCAAAATAACTAATAAGTCGTGGCTTATAGCTATGAGTTTTGGTTGTTGGCCCGTTTCGTATAGAACTAGCTCCAAAAAGCTCAAACCTAGCCTCGACAGCTTTTTCCATCAGCTTTTATCACACTCATACTATTTCACGTATTCCAACTCTAAGTAGGCCCGTATCTTCGACCAACTATGAAAGTAGATTTTGAGAGCCCAAACTACGTTTTTTCACCAAAAGAACTCATAAGTCATGGCTTATAGCTATGAGTTTTGTCCTTAGCTCAGCTTCCGTAGAACTAGGTCCAAACAATCTCAAACCTAGCCTTACAAGCTTTTTCATCAGCTTTTATCACACCGATATCGTTTCACGTATTCCAACTCCAGCTAGCCCGTATCTCCTTAACAAACTACGAAGACCGATTTCGAGATCCCAAACAACCTTTTTTCACCAAAATAACTCGTAAGTCAAGGCTTAGAGCGATGAGCTTGTGTCGTTGGCCGCTTCGCATCGAAGTAGGTCCAAACTGCTCCAACCTAGCCCTACAGATGTTTCATCGCTTTTATCGCTCTCATACCGTTTCACGTATTCCAAGTACAGTTGGCCCATATCTTCTTAAAAACTATGAAGGCCGATTTCGAGGGCCTAAACTATATTTTTTTCACCAAAATAACTAATAAGTCGTGGCTTATAGCTATGAGTTTTGGTTGTTGGCCCGTTTCGGATAGACCTAGTCCAAACGAACTCAAACCTAGCCCGACAGCTTTTTCCATCAGCTTTTATCACACTCATACCCTTTCACGTATTCCAACTCTAGTTGGCTCGTATCTTCTTGACAAACTATGAAGGCAGCATTTTGAGAGCCCAAACTACGTTTTTTCACCAAAATAACTCGAAGTCATGGCTAATAGCTATGAGTTTTGGTCGTTGGCCCGTTTTCGGTAGAACTAGGTCCAAACAAGTCTCAAACCTAGCCCGACAGCTTTTTCCATCGCTTTTATCACACTCATACCGTTTCACGTATTCCATCTCTAGTTGACCCGTATCTTCTTGACAAACTATGAAGGAAGATTTTGAGAGCCCAAACTATGTTTTTTAACCAAAATAACTCAAAACTCATGGCTTATAGCTATGAGTTTTGGTCGTTGGCCCGTTTTCAATAGAATTAGGTCCAAACAGACTCAAACCTAGCCTTACAGCTTTTTCATCAGCTTTTATCACACTAATATCGTTTCACGTATTCCAACTCTAGTTATCCCGTATCTCCTTAACAAACTATGAAGACCGATTTTGAGATCCCAAACAACCTTTTTTCACTAAAATAACTCGTAAGTCACGGCTAGAGCGATGAGGTTTTGTCCTTGGCCGCTTCGAATCCAACTAGGTCCAAATAGCTCCAATCTAGCCCTACGATTGTTTCATCGGCTTTATCGCTCTCATACCGTTTCACGCATTCCAAGTCCAAGCTTGGCCCATATCTTCTTAAAAAACATTGAAGGCCGATTTTGAGGGCCCAAACTATATTTTTTCACCAAAATAACTAATAAGTCGTGGCTTATAGCTATGAGTTTTGGTTGTTGGCCCGTTTCGTATAGACCTAGGTCCAAACAACTCAAACCTAGCCTCGACAGCTTTTTCGTCGAGCTTTTATCACACTCATACCGTTTCACGTATTCCAACTCTAGTTGGCCCGTATCTTCTTGACAAACTATGAAGGTGGATTTTGAGAGCCCAAACTACGTTTTTTCACCAAAAGAACTCATAAGTCATGGCTTATAGCTATGAGTTTTGGTCCTTAGCCCGAGCTCCGTAGAACTAGGTCCAAACAAATCTCAAACCTAGCCTTACAGTGTTTTTCATCAGCTTTTATCACACTCGATATCGTTTCACGTATTCCAACTCCAGCTAGCCCGTATCTTCTCGACAAACTATGAAGACCGATTTTGAGATCCCAAACAACCATTTTTCACAAAAATAACTCGTAAGTCACGACTTAGAGCGATGAGGTTTTGTCGTTGGCCCGTTTCGAATCCAACCAGGTCCAAACTCGCTCCAATCTAGCCATATAGTGTTTCATCAGCTTTTATCGCTCTTATACCGTTTCACGTATTCCAAGTCCAGATTGGCCAATATCTTCTTAAAAAACTATGAAGCGGTGATTTTGAGGGCCCAAACTATATTTTTTGACCAAAATAACTAATAAATCGTGGCTTATAGCTATGAGTTTTGGTTGTTGGCCCGTTTCGCATAGAACTAGGTCCAAACAGTCTCAAACCTAGCTCGACAGCTTTTCCATCAGCTTTTATCACACTCATACCGTTTCACGTATTCCAACTCTAGCTTGACCCGTATCTTCTTGACAAACTATGAAGTAAGACTTTGAGAGCCCAAACTACGTTTTTTCACCAAAATAACTCAAAAGTCATGGCTTATAGCTATGAGTTTTGGTCGTTGGCCCGTTTTCGATAGAACTAGGTCCAAACAGCCTCAAACCTAGCCTTACAGCTTTTTCATCAGCTTTTATCACACCGATATCGTTTCACTTATTCCAACTCCAGTTAGCCCGTATCTCCTTGACAAACTATGAAGACCGATTTTGAGATCCCAAACAACCTTTTTTCACTAAAATAACTCGTAAGTCACGGCTAGAGCGACGAGGTTTTATCCTTGGCCGCTTTCGAATCCAACTAGGTCCAAACCGCTCCAATCTAGCCCTACGAGTGTTTCATCGGCTTTATCGCTCTCATACCGTTTCACGCATTCCAAGTCCAAGCTTGGCCCATATCTTCTTAAAAAACATCGAAGGCCGATTTCGAGGGCCCAAACTATATTTTTTCACCAAAATAACTAATAAGTCGTGGCTTATACCTATGAGTTTTGGTTGTCGGTCCGTTTCACATAGACCTAGGTTGAAACATACTCAAACCTAGCCTGACAGCTTTTTCCATCGCTTTTATCACACTCATACCGTTTCACGTATTCCAACTCTAGTTGGCCCGTATCTTCTTAACAAGCTAGCGAAGGTAGATTTTGAGAGCCCAAACTACGTTTTTTCACCAAAAAACTCATAAGTCGTGGCTTATAGCTATGAGTTTTAGTCCTTAGCCCGGTCCCGTAGAACCAGGTCCAAACAACTCAAACCTAGCCTTACAAGCTTTTTCATCGATTTTCTCACAATGATATCGTTTCACGTATTCCAACTCCAAGTTAGCCCGTATCTTCTTGAAAACTATGAAGACCGATTTTGAAATTCCAAACAACCATTTTTCACAAAAATAACTCGTAAGTCACGGCTTAGAGCGATGAGCTTTTCTCGTTGGCTCGTTTCGAATCCAACTAGGTCCAAACTCGCTCCAATCTAGCCCTATAGTTGTTTCATCGCTTTTATCGCTCTTATACCGTTTCACGTATTCCAAGTCCAAGCTTGGCCCATATCTTCTTAAAAACTATGAAGGTCGATTTCGAGGGCCCAAATTATATTTTTTCACCAAAATAACTAATAAGTCGTGGCTTATAGCTATGAGTTTTGTTTGTTGGCCGCTTCAAATAGTACCTAGGTCCAAACAGCTCAAACCTAGCTCGACAGCTTTTCCATCGCTTTTATCACACTCATACCGTTTCACGTATTCTAACTCGAGTTGGACCGTATCTTCGACAAACTATGAAGGCGCGATTTTGAGAGCCCAAACTACTTTTTTCACCAAAATAACTCAAAAGTCATGGCTTATAGCTATGAGTTTTGGTCGTTGGCCCGTTTTCGATAGAACTAGGTCCAAACATGTCTCAAACCTAGCTCGACGAGCTTTTCCATCGCTTTTATCACACTCATACCGTTTCACGTATTCCAACTCTAGCTGGCCCGTATCTTCGACAAACTATGAAGGTAGATTTTGAGAGCCCAAACTACGTTTTTTCACCAAAATAACTCATTAGTCATGGCTTATAGCTATGAGTTTTCGTCATTAGCCCATTTTCTAGTAGAACTAGGTCCAAACAGCCTCAAACCTAGCCTCGACGCTTTTTTCATCAGCTTTATCACACTCATACCGTTTCACGTATTCTAACTCGAGTTGGCCCGTATCTTCTTGACAAACTACGAAGGCGCATTTTGAGAGCCCAAACTTCGTTTTTTCACCAAAATAACTCAAAAGTCATGGCTTATAGCTACGAGTTTTGGTCGTTGGCCCGTTTTCGATGAACTAGGTCCAAACAACTCAAACCTAGCTCTTACAAGCTTTTTTCATCAGCTTTTATCACATTGATATCGTTTCACGTATTCTAACTCCAGCTAGCCCGTATCTCCTCGACAAACTATGAAGACCGATTTTGAGATCCCAAACAACCTTTTTTCACTAAAATAACTCGTAAGTCAAGGCTTAGAGCGATGAGCTTTCGTCGTCGGCCGCTTCGAATCGAACTAGGTCCAAACCGCTCCAACCTAGACCTCTACAAGTTGTTTCATCGCTTTTATCGCTCTCATACCGTTTCACGTATTCCAAGTACAAGCTTGGCCCATATCTTCTTAAAAACTATGAAGGCTGATTTCGAGGGCCCAAACTATATTTTTTCACCAAAATAACTAATAAGTCGTGGCTTATAGCTATGAGTTTTGGTTATCGGCCCGTTTCGTATACAACTAGCTCCAAACAAGCTTCAAACCTAGCCTCGACAGCTTTTTCCATCAGCTTTTATCACACTCATACCGTTTCACGTATTCCAACTCTAGTTGGCCCGTATCTTCTTGACAAGCTACGAAGGTAGATTTTGAGAGCCCAAACTACGTTTTTTCACCAAAAGGACTCATAAGTCGTGGCTTATAGCTATGAGTTTTGGTCCTTAGCCTAGTTTCGTAGAACCAGGTCCAAACAACTCAAACCTAGCCTTATAGTTTTTTCATCGACTTTTATCACACCGATATCGTTTCACGTATTCCAACTCCAGTTAGCCCGTATCTTCTCGACAAACTATGAAGACCGATTTTGAGATCCCAAACAACCTTTTTCACAAAAATAACTCGTAAGTCACGGCTTAAAGCGATGAGCTTTGTTGTTGGCCCGTTTCGAATCCAACTAGGTCCAAACAGCTGCTCCAATCTAGTCCTACAGTTGTTTCATCGGCTTTATCGCTCTCATACCGTTTCACGTATTCCAAGTCCAGTTGGCCCATATCTTCTTAAAAAACTTTGAAGGCCGATTTTGAGGGCCCAAATTATATTTTTTCACCAAAATAACTAATAAGTCGTGGCTTATAGCTATGAGTTTTGGTTATTGGCCCGTTTCGGATACAACTAGCTCCAAACAGACTTCAAACCTAGCTCTACGATGCTTTTCCATCGGCTTTTATCACACTCATACCGTTTCACGTATTCCAACTCTAGTTGGCCCGTATCTTCGACAAGCTATGAAGGTAGATTTTGAGAGCCCAAACTACGTTTTTTCACCAAAAGAACTCATAAGTCGTGGCTTATAGCTACGAGTTTTGGTCCTTAGCCCAGTTTTCGATGGAACTAGGTCCAAACAACTCAAACCTAGCCTTATAGTTTTTTCATCAGCTTTATCACACCGATATCGTTTCACGTATTCCAACTCCAGCTAGCACGTATCTCCTCGACAAACTATGAAGACCGATTTTGAGATCCCAAACAACCCTTTTTCACTAAAATAACTCGTAAGTCAAGGCTTAGAGCGATGAGCTTTTGTCGTTGGCCGGTTTCGAATCGAACCAGGTCCAAACTGCGCTCCAACCTAGCCCTACAGTAGTTTCATCAATTTTTATCGCTCTCATACCGTTTCACGTATTCCAAGTCCAAGCTTCGCCCATATCTTCTTAAAAACTATGAAGGCCGATTTCGAGGGCCCAAACTATATTTTTTCACCAAAATAACTAATAAGTCGTGGCTTATAGCTATGAGTTTTGGTTGTTGGCCCGTTTCGTATAGACTTAGGTCGAACAACATTTCAAACCTAGCCCGACGCATTTTCCATCGGCTTTATCACACTCATACCGTTTCACGTATTCCAACTCTAGTTGGCCCGTATCTTCTTGACAAACCATGAAGGCAGCATTTTGAGAGCCCAAACTACGTTTTTTCACCAAAATAACTCATAAGTCATGGCTTATAGCTATGAGTTTTGGTCGTTGGCCCGTTTTCTGAGTGAACCAGGTCCAAACAATCTCAAACCTACCTTACGTGCTTTTTCATCGCTTTTATCACACCGATATCGTTTCACGTATTCCAACTCCAAGTTAGCCCGTATCTCCTCGACAAACTATGAAGACCGATTTTGAGATCCCAAACAACCTTTTTTCACAAAAATAACTCGTAAGTCACGGCTTGAGTAGCGATGAGCTTTTGTCGTTGGCTCGTTTCGAATCGAACTAGGTCCAAACCGCTCCAATCCTAGCCCTACAGGTGTTTCATCGCTTTTATCGCTCTCATACCGTTTCACGTATTCCAAGTCCAAGCTTGGCCCATATCTTCTTAAAAACTATGAAGGCCGATTTCGAGGGCCCAAACTATATTTTTTCACCAAAATAACTAATAAGTCGTGGCTTATAGCTATGAGTTTTGGTTGTTGGTCCGCTTCGAATAGTACTCCAGGTCCAAACAAGCCTCAAACCTAGCCCTCGACAGCTTTTTCCATCAGCTTTATCACACTCATACCGTTTCACGTATTCCAACTCGAGTTGGCCCGTATCTTCGACAAACTACGAAGGCAAGATTTTGAGAGCCCAAACTACGTTTTTTCACCAAAATAACTCAAAAGTCATGGCTTATAGCTACGAGTTTTGTCGTCGGCCCGTTTTCGATAGAACTAGGTCCAAAATGACCTCAAACCTAGCCTTGACGAGTTTTTCATCAGCTTTTATCACACTCATACCGTTTCACGTATTCCAACTCTAGTTGGCCCGTATCTTCGACAAACTATGAAGGTAGATTTTGAGAGCCCAAACTACGTTTTTTCACCAAAATAACTCATTAGTCATGGCTTATAGCTATGAGTTTTGTCATTAGCCCATTTTCGTAGAACTAGGTCCAAACAAACTCAAACCTAGCTCGACGCTTTTTCATCGCTTTTTGTCACACTCATGCCGTTTCACGTATTCTAACTCGAGTTGGCCCGTATCTTCGACAAACTATGGCGTGCGCATTTTGAGAGCCCAAACTACGTTTTTTCACCAAAATAACTCAAAAGTCATGGCTTATAGCTATGAGTTTTGTCGTTGGCCCGTTTTCGATAGGACCAGGTCCAAACAACTCAAACCTAGCTCTTACAAGCTTTTTCATCGGCTTTTATCACATTGATATCGTTTCACGTATTCTAACTCCAGCTAGCCCGTATCTCCTCGACAAACTATGAAGACCGATTTCGAGATCCCAAACAACCTTTTTTCACTAAAATAACTCGTAAGTCAAGGCTTAGAGCGATGAGCTTCGTCGTCGTCGCTTTCGAATCGAACTAGGTCCAAACCGCTCCAACCTAGCCCTACAAGTTGTTTCATCGCTTTATCGCTCTCATACCGTTTCACGTATTCCAAGTACAGCTTGGCCCATATCTTCTTAAAAACTATGAAGGCCGATTTTGAGGGCCCAAACTATATTTTTTCACCAAAATAACTAATAAGTCGTGGCTTATAGCTATGAGTTTTGGTTATCGTCCGTTTCGTATACAACTAGCTCCAAACAAGTCTCAAACCTAGCCTCGACAGCTTTTTCCATCGCTTTTATCACACTCATACCGTTTCACGTATTCCAACTCTAGTTGGCCCGTATCTTCTTGACAAACTATGAAGGTAGATTTTGAGAGCCCAAACTACGTTTTTTCACCAAAAGTAACTCATAAGTCGTGGCTTATAGCTATGAGTTTTGGTCCTTAGCCTAGCTTTCGGTAGAACTAGGTCCAAACAACTCAAACCTAGCCTTATAGTTTTTTCATCGCTTTTATCACACCGATATCGTTTCACGTATTCCAACTCCAGCTTAGCCCGTATCTTCGACAAACTACGAAGACCGATTTTGAGATCCCAAACAACCTTTTTCACAAAAATAACTCGTAAGTCACGGCTTAAAGCGATGAGCTTTTGTTGTTGGCCCGTTTCGAATCCAACTAGGTCCAAACACCGCTCCAATCTAGCCCTACAAGTTGTTTCATCGCCTTTATCGCTCTCATACCGTTTCACGTATTCCAAGTCCAAGCTTGGCCCATATCTTCTTAAAAAACTTTGAAAGGCCGATTTCGAGGGCCCAAATTATATTTTTTCACCAAAATAACTAATAAGTCGTGGCTTATAGCTATGAGTTTTGGTTATTGGCCGTTTCGGATACAACTAGCTCCAAACGGCATTCAAACCTAGCCTCGACAGCTTTTTCCATCGGCTTTTATCACACTCATACCGTTTCACGTATTCCAACTCTAGTTGGCCCGTATCTTCGACAAGCTACGAAGGTAGATTTCGAGAGCCCAAACTACGTTTTTTCACCAAAAGAACTCATAAGTCGTGGCTTATAGCTATGAGTTTTGGTCCTCAGCCCGAGCTTCGTAGAACTA